>VWYE01004794.1:0-10527 GCA_013398995.1 Alaudala cheleensis
GCACTTCAAAAATTTTAAGAACAGTGCTATGATATGGCAATAAGAGATTAATGGAAATCTTGCAAAATAAAAAAAAAATGGCACTGCAAGAATACCAGAAAACTGGGGAGATGGGGGAGAAATTAATTGAACCTACACTTTTGATAAATATTTATTTTTTGCACAAGAAAAATGCACAGTAGTTTGAGCTGTCATTATGCTAACCTATATCCTATTTTTCATATTATTAGTAATACATAATGTGGTAGTTTATATTCAAAAATAAAACCAGAAAGTATATACCTCATGTATTTATCCAGAAATGCACTAAGGTTACTATGGTTACGAAAAATTCATTACCTTTCAATACAGAATGAAAAAGTTTGACTTAAAGTGTGCTCTATTGATTATAGTGATCATCAACAGCCTTCAGGAGGTTCTCTAACTGGATTCATTTTTCAGTGTCAAAACTGACCCACCACACCAGTACCTTATGGCCTGCACAAGGCAAAGAAAATTTGAACTGTATGAATTTTTAAATATGTTTTATACTGACTCAAGATGCAGAAATGGCTTTGAAATTTAAGGCCTCACATTAAAAAGAAAGTAGGGTCTTGGTACCCGTTCCCCCCTGGGTTGTCCAATATGAAATGCTTTATTTTCTCTTGTACCTACCAAGTTATACAAATTCTGATGAGTCCACAATAGGACTTATTCTGTGGCATGAATATTCTAGCTCCATGTTTTCTTTTTGGATTTTTTGGTTGTTTGGGGTTTTTTTTCTTTCTTTGTTTTGGTGGTGGTGGTAGGTTTTTTGTTTTGATTTGAGTTTTTTTAATTATTATTTTTATTGTTGCTTGCATGATGTCTGAACAAGTAATTTGGATAATTCATTAAATTACACCAGTTACATTCAATTAGAAAGTCAGATTACCATACTTCACTGTATTGCAAAGTAATGGGCACTTAACTTCAGTGTAATAGTTTAGGAGTACTGATATAATTTGGTTATTGGCACATGGCACAACTATTATCAGAAGAAAACAGATTGTTGGTTCATACTTTTAATAAATGAATTAAACATAGGCTATTCAGGTAAGCAATGCAGTATCTCTCTAATTAAGAACATTTAAGGAAGGTAGTAAGAAAAACTATTAAACCTGTACATAATTTCTTCAACAGTTTGTAGTTTACTTGCTTTGAGAGCTGGATGGTATGAGACCAAAATGTTATAAAACCATTAAAAAGATTACTCAGATCCTGTGAAAGAGTTACCAGATTTACCTACACCATCCATGGTGGTGTTAATTTCTACGAGTCCCAACAAAGAGTAAGATGCTTTAAAGTATTAAACCCATCAGGATTCAAAGTGCATACAGGCAATTTTAGAATTATTTTTCTTTCCTCTGAAGTAAGAAGAGGTCAGTCACACAATTGTTCATTGCAACCCTGAGATACCCATCTGACATGCTGCCTAGCAGAGAACTCACCTTTTATAATATACTTAGTTCCATTTCCAGAGTAAATTGGTGTCCCATTCATATATAAAGTATATTCTGTAATAATACCATTTGGTGTTTTGGGTGGACTCCAACTCATCAGCAGGAATGTGGGAAAAGATATTGCTGTGGGTGATTGCACATCTTCAGGGGCTGGTGAAAAAATGTATAAAGTTACAGTATATTGTCTTTCCAAAAGTAATAAAGAATTTCAATCAGAAGCTAATACCAGAATGATTTTTGGTAAAGCTGAAATTTCAGTAAAGTTTTTATATCTGCAACAGACCAGAATTTTGAGAAGTCTCCTATATTATGTGAGGATTTCTAGCCAAACAGATACTTCTATGAAGGACAGCAATACACTCTTTGCTTTTAGGAGAATAATTATGCTTCTATAATTTTATCTTTCCAGCTTGGTAACGCTGATCAAGGTGAGAGGTACAGGATTTTAGTGCAGTCCTTTTTTTAATGCAAATTATTTTCTTTCCTTTCATGGTTTTTATTCGTAACTACAAAGTGATCATTCTAATCACCAACGCAGGTGATGTGTTCTTAGGCACTCCCCCTTATTTCAAACTTTTCATAATTCATTATACTTAGTAATGTTTGTTTAATGTAGATTTTATGTATATAATAAAGTTGGCAACAGATAATAATTTAAGAGTCGAGTTCTTTCACTGTTCCAGTGAGTTATACATTAGAAGCACAAAGAATCCTGGTGAATATTGCAAGGGGAGCAGAGCTGAGGTCTTAGTCTGGGAGAAATATCTTGTAATTTACCAGCTCTGCGCTAGCAATTTAAAACAATAACTAGCAGTGCCTGGCAATGTGAAAACAAGATAAAGTAATGAATGTTTCAACAGGGAAACAGGGGTAGCTGGAGGGTGTGATATGGTGTCTGTCTTCTGTATCACCAATTTATTGTTACTAAGAGAATGCAACAAGAGCATCCGAAAATAGAAATTCCACACATTGACTTTTTGTTCAATTCTTCTGAAGGATAAAACACATGTTCCCCATAGCTTTATTCAACCTCTGGGGAAAAAATATATATATACTCTTGCCTAAACCATTCTGTTATGACAGGTAAGGATTTCTGCTATAATCACTAAGCTGAGAAAATAGGACATAAACAAATTATTTTTAATTACTATGTCACAGTAGAAAGAAATACACAAATATTGAAATAATGTGTTTCATGTTTATATCACAGGGTCCATTAACTATTTGGCTGTCAGACACTGCACCTTTTCATGGAGAATGCCACCAGGCAATCTCAGTCAGTTTATCTTGAACATTCAAGAGGCAATAGCTCGATTTTGATTCGATTGGTGCTGCTGGCAGTTACTAACATGGTCATGCCAAAACTCAGTTCTAGCAATGTCAGACTGCAATCTTCTGCACTGTCCTCATCAAGACAACACCTTGCACAACAACCTGCTTTGGCAGCAGTTAAACACTTCAGCATCCTTTTAATTATTATGGCTATAATTACATTACTTCATGCCAAAATTTTATTTTCTGTATTGGTACTGTATTAAAACCTAGTTTACATGAGAAGATAAAACAAAGAACTGTGGGAGGGAGGGAATTTTGAAAACTACTTGGCATCATGGAAAATTAACTACTGTCCAATAAATACATGTCAAAGTCTTCATTATTCTACTGGTGTAGATTGGGTGTAACTGATTATTTTAATTGGATTAATATGGCTTTAGGATGACAGAACTGGGAGATGTGAACTTTAGGCTTAATTGAGAATGAAGTTAGATATGTCACTGATATTTTTGGGGCATTTGTTCTGGAAATTGATGTGCATTACACAGCAGCCTAGACTTTACAGCCAGAACTGAATGCATTTTTTTTCTTTCTTTGTGCCCTAGTTCTTAATGTAAACATAGGAAGCATTAATTTACACTCACAACTTTTAAGTTAAAGCACAACAAAATGCAAAAGTGTTTAGAGATAAAAAAGGGAAAATTTGAACAGCAATTAATAAATAACTCAATTGGCATCTGGCAGTTTCATCATGCTGAAATAATAGTTGCCTGTTATTGGTGCTTGGTGGTTTAAAGAAACCATGGAAATCAACCGTTTGATTCTCAATTTCATACTGTGCCATACAATCAATTCTTTTTAGTCAGACTGTCTCTAGATTTACATCTGAGCCATAGTAAAATGAGGAAGCTTTCATTAATCTTTCAGATGCTTCATATTAATGACAAGGCTCTTGCATGAACAATGTAACAGCAATTAAAAAGCCCATTAATCTGCATTACAGCTATTAAAAATGCATGTCATTAAAGGGTATGGAGTTTGATTCATTTTCGCACCCCCCAAAAAATGGAGCAATTATGGTCTGGCAATGCATTTTGTCATCAAATTAGGTTGGGGTTTTCCAGCAAATGGCTTTGCAGCGTTTAGCTCTTCTCCTGTTTTATCATTCATGACTGAAATGTGGAAGTCAAGACCTTTGAAATTACTTTACCTTCTTGTGGAGTGGAGAT
This sequence comes from Alaudala cheleensis, assembly GCA_013398995.1. Lineage (NCBI taxonomy): Eukaryota > Metazoa > Chordata > Aves > Passeriformes > Alaudidae > Alaudala > Alaudala cheleensis. The sequence continues at coordinate 3,986 of VWYE01004794.1, forward strand.
GTTCAATGCATGCAAGCTCTCGGTACAGCCAGCCAAAGTGCAAGCAGTTAGGGTTACAGCATAGTTTGTGAAGGGACGCAAGCCCCTCAATACACCTGCAACACAAGAAAGCAAGGTGCTATGCATGTACAGTGTACAGACTGATTGCATGCAGACACGCAGAGGGAAAGTAAACTTTTCTGTTATGGGCTCTCACTGTTACAGGTGGAAAAGTTATTTAAGGTTTTGTTCCTATTATCCATTACTTAAATTTTACAAAATAATTTAAGAGCAAATGATATTTTATTTCATTTTTAGTACAAAAGATGCACCTATGTTTCTTTAGTTATGCTTGCTGAGACAGATACTACTTCAAAACAGAGGTGTATATTTTAATGTGACAATGAAGGAGCTTTTTCCTTAATCCCTGTCTCAAAGGTTTTACAGTTATTCATTTTGTTTTTCCAAGTAATTTTCATTGTCTCCCAGAACAAGTTTTTTTTAATGCATTCCTTTTTTAACTATGTCCCTATTCACCCATAAACTGAAATCTTTTTTTTATGAAACATCCACTTGTCTTCCATTCAGTAGCAACATATAGACCATACATTTGCTACAGTAACAACAGTAATATAATTCAGTATGTACACAGAGTACCCAAGGGTTTACAAGACAAAAAGAACTGGGTTCTTATTCTATTTGAGGTCCTGCTTATGTTAGTGAAGTTACGAGATCCTCACATACCAATCAGCTCCTTGTTACAACAAATAATAATCACCACTTTCCACTTCAGGAAGTTTTGCAACATTTTGAACATATGAATCCTTCATATACAGAAGGATTACATGGGGAAAAATTTAGTTTAGAGTCATTTTTAGAAATGTTGGCAGTTCCCATTTCAAAGCAAGTCCGACAACAAAGTAATGTAAAACCCAAATATAGAAGCAATTAAAAGAATGCCAATTCATTCCAAGTTTTATTTCAAGCCATGTTCTCACCTTGACTGTCACAGCTCTAGCACAATTGATGTGGTGTTTCATTAAAAAAATAAAATTTATAGCAAACTATGTTATTTCAAAACTGTCCAACACTGGGATTTTGCAAATCAGCGTAAAAAACAACAGCACATCAAAGAAGTGTAATTTCTGGCCAATTGTCCCATGGTAGAAGAAGTCTGAAAATCTCCTCAGCATTACATGTACACAAACAGGTAGACAAAATTAGTCCTTGTTTTTGCTCTTCACTGGGTTACTACACTAACAGAATGCAACATAACTGCATTTCATTAAAAAATATTTTTTTCCCCCACATAAGCCCTTTATAATCACAAAAAGGGCATGGAGAATTTGATGTTGGAAATTAACAGCTACAGCACAAATATATTATTTTCTGAGTAGAATGATCAGCCTGTACAAGTTTACCTTGTGTTTAGTAATAGGTGTGTTCACATAGAAGAGATTAGCTTTCACTGAATTAGTAACATTTATGCTTTTTCTTGCAATCAATCAAAAATTTCAAAGGTTGGCATAGCAATGATCTTTCTATTTGAATTCTCTAGGGTACACTTCTACTCATAAAAATTGAGAGATATTCAGAAGTAATTACTTTTACTTCAGAGTAGCATTAAAATAAAACCAGTTGACCAGCATCTGCTTGCTCTGGTTACAGTTTTGATTTTGCAAATCCCCAGTTAACAGTGGAGAGCTGTACTGACATCCAATCTAAGTGTGACAGAGAGAAAAAGAATACTGGGTCAGTCACCACCAAAGAAACATCCCTGTAATCTTCCTGTGATGGAAGAATATTTTTAAGAATCATCAAAAAGATGGAAAATAGGAAATAATGCTTTCATAGAATGGTCTGGATTGAAAGGGACCATAAAGGTCATCTGGTATCACCCCCCTCTGCCATGGCCAGGGACACTTCCCACCAGACCAGGTTGCTCAGAGTGCCATTCAACCTGACCTTGAAAACTTCCAGGGACGGGGCATCCACAACTTCTCTGGGCAACCTGTTTTAGTGCCTCACTATGCCCATAGAAAAAGATTTCTTCCCAATATCTAAGCCCAAACTCTTTCAGATTAAAACCATTAACCCTTGTCCTTTCAGTACATTCCCTTGCAAGAAGTTCCTTTTCAGCTTTCTTGTATAGCCCCCCTTTAGGCATTACTATGCCTGTAAAGTATTGGAAGCCACACTAAATTCTGCATCACAGAAATTCCATCAGTCAAAACACCATCTTTTTTACACAAGACAGTATTTCCACTTATTTCCATATCATAGAGGGTTGAACCCAGGAAACTATAAAAGGTGCTTTGGGAATTACCTCCACAAATAAACAGGAACCATAATCCTCTAACTGTGGCATTTGCAAGTTCCTAGCCAAGAGGAGCATGGCACTGTATATACACTGTCTCTCTACTCTGCAGTGCTTTAGGAAGCAATTTAGTTTGATTTGTACATTTAGCACTTGTAGCATTTGTTTTTTATGAAGCAGTGAATTAATGCTCCTTGCATTTTCTCATGGAAGACATCCTGTAGGGTTACCAATGGTTTCAGGAGAGCTGAGAATATCAGACACATCTAAAAAGATGCCAGGACGTGTAGAAGGTTTGGACTGGGCTGTTTGGCTTACTTTTGACAAAGTAGGAAGATTTTATATGAAGCACCTGTAGCACAACACACTTCCCATCGCACAGGTAGATTTGTGAAAGGCTGAGACAATTTGCATTAAAAAAACCCCCAAACAAATAAACCCTTTTGCTACAGGATGTTTTTCATAAATCATTCAGCAAAGGCAGCAACTTAAAAAATATTTTTTTCATTTCCTAATTCATGTTTTTCCTTCACGTGTACTCTTGCACTATTTTTTTTCACCAAAGAAACAGATGTGCACAGGTAGGCAATAGAAAGTGCACAGATTTTATTTACATACTTCAGCAAACTACTTTTTTCTCAGCTGCCATCCTATCTGTTTGGCCAGCATCCGCTCTAAACTCTTCTCCTTCATTATGTTAATCTGTGGGCGGAAAGATTTCTGTCATCTTCAAATCGCTTGTACAGCAATGGTAAACACCTTGGCCTGTCTGTAATTGGACAGGTGTCTGCATTGGTGTCACCCAGCTTTTAATTCAATTAAAGAACTGGCTGCTCTGCTCTCATTACCCACTCATTTCCTCTGCACTTTCAGTCAGTCAGTGGAATTTACACTCAGCACCTGAGTACGCTGAAATACAAAGTCAGCAGTCCCACAGCAAACATCATCTGATACACGTGAATTAATTTAAAGAACAGCAAAATAAATTTTGCAGTAAAAAAAAAGCCTATGAATTTGGCTGACAGCTTTAAAAAAACTTTCCCTAACTCCTCAATTACCACACTCTCAGACTGGCATCTCTTGTCTATACCAAATAACTGCTGATCCAATAAGAGTCCGTCAGGCTTTCTAAGATGGGATGCTAAAAAAGCAAAATTTGGCCACACTTGTATGTATTCTAGTAATACTAACAAGAGAGAGGTGGATAAATTGTCACTTTGATCAGGAGAGAGGCTTAGAGTCATCATCAATATTTAAGAAGAGGGTCAGCCTCACTAATTTGAGATATGGGTCCCACGCTTTCAGTCTGCCGCTACAGAGCAGCTGAATCTACCTAGACTCAAAATTAACATCATAGACTACATTCAAAGCTTTAAAATCCACATGGGGAAGTGGAGATGCTAAATCATTTTAACACACCACTCTTATCTGCCCAAAGAACCTTTGGAAATAAATTAAAGTTCTAACACAGACATTTTGACACAGTGACCCCATGAAACTGAATAATGTCATTTGTTAAATATGAATGTAAAGTTAACAGTCTAAAAGAGCGATCTGGAATCACACCTAGAACATTAAGGCCACTTTATATGCAAAACTAGTATTTAATTCTCTATACTTTTATTTAAATGGTCTTTAATTATTTGCAATATTGAAACTCAAGGTTTACAGTTGTACAAGAGAGAAAACGCTAAGTTCATTTTAGCAGTGAAGGGATAACAACATGGATATGGGCAATAGCAAAGGGGTCAACAATGAATTTATGGTAAAATGGGTGTGTGGAGTAGTCAGAATTAGTTGTGTATTTATGTCCACTCAATTCAAGGTTCTAATGCATACAGTATATAATAAGATTACACATCCAGCTTTTTCCCCTTCACTTTCCATAAGGCAGACATTTCTTTTGTTCAGTACCTCTCAAAGGGAGTTCTCATACATTTAGACAACACAGACATGTTCCACAGCATCCTGGCAGATTTTGAGTGGAAAACTAGTACTTCTCATTAAAAAAAGGGTTCACCACTACAATATGAGGGCTAATATTCTGTTCATAAAAACTGAGTGTATGTTTTTGCCAAAAGGGACTTTTCTTTGACGGATTTTTTCATTGTTTCCTCCCTAATGTGCTATTTCATGAGGACCCCTTTTGAACTACACCTACTGCAATCGAAACAACACTTCACCTTTAGATTTACCTTAATTCTTGTCTAAGCTTTAAAAACAAAAATTATCAAATCTCTCCTCCCCAAACCCAGACTATTTAGCTAACTTGAATGCCTGAGGTTATACAGCATCTGTCCAATAAAGTCACTTGTGTGTCGAGATGCATCATTGCCACAGTACACTTAATCACAGTCCACTGAGCAGAAAAGGAAGTCCTCAACTGACTTTGTTTTTGACAGATTGTAGCAAAAACTGTTTAAGTACATGTGTCTTCCACATACGCATTTCTGAACCGAAAGCCTGTGCACATCAATCTGTCACATACATCTGCATTTTTAAAGCATCTTCTAAGTATAGCATGAGTCATAAAATTAAGAACTACTCAACATGAGGGTACCTATTCCAACTCTTCGGCTTGTAAGAACAAACAGAAATTGTACTTCAGTTATTGCATTTAGGTGGCTTGAAAGAACCTTCTTTCCCAACAGAAATACTTCATAACAAACCATACACAAGCTTCACTGGCTTTGAAGATGCAATTCAGTTTGCAGCGGTTCAAGGAAACCTGCTACATTCCCCATAGCACAGGGAACTCTCCAGCTGCTTCAGTTTGCAGAAAACCTTAACTGAACAGGGCAATTTTGCACCAAGAGTTAACTAACCACAGAGAGTATTGTTTTTTTTTAAGGTCTATCACTATATTACCCCTGATCATTCCAAATAACTTCATCATTGCTTATTTCCTGCAGTATGATTTTCTTTACGTTTGTAAAGAGACAAAGAAATATTGTTTACTTTTTTGCAGATTTTTTTTTTGAATGTGTCTATAAAACCATAATAATCCTTTCTAGCCTGAAAAAAACATTAAGAAATTAACTTATTTTTATTAATAACAATATGGGTATGTATCTAAGAGGTGATGTAATTTTGATTAAATGCTCAGGTTTGCTTAATCACACAATTTACATTTTGTATGAATAAATTTATACAACAGCATTGGACTGTAAAAAAGATTCATTTAGGTTTAAACTCAATCAAGTTTGAATTTTAATACTGTAGAATATTATTATAATCTATGTTTTAAAATTCATATATTGAAAAATATGTCACTAGTCTGCTAAAGCCAGCTAAATGAAAGAAGAAGGGAACCTACATTCTGCCACTCTGACTTAGAGTCACAAGTAGCTCAAGCACCACCTGACAACTCACAGTAACCTAATGGGCATAGACAGCTCTATCAGCTACCCCTTGTTGCAGTACCCCCAGCCAAATATTCTTATCTACATATGAAGTTTTACAACTTTAGAAATTTGTCTCAGCTTGGAGCAGGGATTTGGGAGTCCTCCTAGTGCTCTGGCCCTACATACATTTATCTTAGTTGGTTTGCAATAACCCTTTCCTATACATTTAAAAAAATCTCATTAACTGCAATATAGGAATGTTTTGAGTGTAAAATATTTGTGTAAACAAAGAGCTTTCAAGTAATTTCAAGTGCATGAGAGTATTGCCCAAGCAATTCACCAACAGCTTCATGCAGCAAACTCCCCATTGGTGATAAACTGCTCATTTCATCCCACACAGATGAAATAATTCTGAGAGAAACAGCATTTTGTAATATCCATCTCAGACAGTGACCCCCGAACCCCGTCAGAGGCGGCAGCCAGCATGCAGAGGCTAGTCCCAAAGCCACAGGCTCCTTAGGCAGGTGACTGGCAGGGCTCTCCTAAGATCTCTCAGTTGATAGCATTTGCCAGAGCATGGGCATTTTCCAGGCTGGCAGCGAGCTTCCCCCAGCACTATGGACCCACTGTCCAGCCCTGGCTGATCTGTCACTGGCAGGTGGCCCTGTCTTCTCTTCTGAGAGACTCTCCAGCTAGAGAGCTTTCAAAACCACAGCTCAGCTCAGACACTTTGATTAACCATATTAAATCATTAAATTAACTGTTCCTGAGATATTCATCTGCTGAGCATAAAAGACTAAAAGGTGAAAAGTAATTACAAACACGTGTCACAGGAAGGAGGGAATGGCAGCTGTCGACCACAATTTTCTCATTATCACATGTGCAGCCACAACATCAGACCT
>VWYE01004796.1:6648-62198 GCA_013398995.1 Alaudala cheleensis
CCCTCTTACTGAAAACCCAGCTGCAGTACATTAATTGTTGTAGTGGCTGCAGTAATTACTGTTGTGACCTGATTGTCAGTGTGACTCTTTGGCAAACTGTAGTGCTGACAAAAGTCTTTGAAATCCTTTGGGCATTAGCTTGGTGTGTCTGTTGGGCAGGAGTACAGTGCCTAAAGTGGATTAATTGACAGGAGATCCACGGCTGGTCATGCAAAAGTCACTGGGCAGCCTCCCCAGTGAGGCCAGAAGATTGCAGAAGGAGAAGCATCTCCACCTCTCCCATCCCATTTGCCAGTAACAGGATCTGTCCCCAGTGTCCCTCTGTCTTCAGCACCATCTTTCCCTGTAGTGGGAGTCTGGCATGTGTGCAGGAATCTTGCCTTGCTGACGGGCACAAACTTCATGGGAGGAGGAGGAGGTGCACGTTTCCAATGTTGAACAAAGATATTGTTTGCCTGGAAAATGTCAGGAGCCGCTAGAAATGACTGCAGGCTTCTCTTTGGCAGTTTGAGCAGGAAGAGGTTGGCAAATGGAATCGTGATCATGTAGGGATTGCTTCTTCTTTTGGGCCAGCAACTCTGTGAAGAAGCCACTTCTGCTTTCCTTCTCCAGAGTTTGGGGAAAATGAGGGGCTGTGAGTCTGAAGAAGAGAGAAGGCCCATGAACATCTTATTATCCTTCCAGCTGAGAGGCCCACAGTTTTCTTTTGGTTTCCTTTTGGTTTTTTCTTCACACTTTGTTTATTCCTTGTTTTGTTTTATGAATGGAGCAGAAAGAGTGAGCAGGTGAGCATGAGTGTGGATATTCATTGTCCCAATTTCTGGGGTCTCATATGAGGAAATCCAAATCATATTTACCAGCAAATCTAAGATTTGTCTTCCTGTTTTTAGTTTTCTGCACCCAGCTCACCTAGGTGCTAGATTAAAAAAAAACACCTGAATATTCTCTGCAGAAGGTAAAGAATTTATAATGTTTTGTACTCAAAACTGACAGACCCATGTACTGATCAGATGTTCCTAAGTACTCACACCTAACACATTAAATATCCCAGCTTTTTCTCTATCAATCTAGTCCTTAAATTTAAAAAAGGGGCCATTTTGGATGTGTGTGGGTGTGTGTTAGGGCTAGATTATTAAAATTGGAGTAGCATATCTGGCACTTTGCAATATGTTAGAGAGTTCCCATCATTTTTACACTGTAAGCAGCAGTGTAAGACCTTCCTTTTGGTTTTTAGCATTCGAGGTGTAGCATGACCATCCTGAGTTTTATGGAATTATTAATTCTTTTTGTCAACAGAAGCTGTTGGAGGGATGAAAAGGAAGTGATGTGAATAGAGGTGATCAGTTTTGTTTGATCTTCTGTTGGGCAGGTATTAATATACCACGAGGACTATCAGCAAACATGGGTGGCATGCTCTGCTGCTCACCAAATTTAAGTTTGGATGGTCTTGTGTGCAGAGTACCTGCCCTGTGGAGTGACAGTGCACTGGAATCCTCTGTCAGGACTGGAATCCTGTGTCAGCACTTGATGTGAGCCTGCTTTTGATAGTCCCTGATGGCAGCTCGATGCACGATGTCAAACTGCGAAACATTTTTATTCGGCTCCCTCACTGCCACTTGCAGTTCAGGGCTTGGGTAAGGATTCCCATAAAATTGATATTTTTAGGGAGTTCTTTCCTGATGAACAAGTGGAGCCCAGCCCTGCTGAAGGTGGCAGGTGCAGGGGCTGTTCAGGGACTCGTGCTGTTGACACAAATTGCCCTGAGCATCTGTCGGACTCCTTTTGTCACCTCAGGACCTCAGTGCTGGCATTTTTGCTGGGGCTGGTGCAGTGCTTCTGCCTTTTCTCCACGTGTCACTGCTCTGCAGCCTCTGCCTCTGACAGGCTCGTGGCAGGAATGCCTGCTGGGGCTCCTTGATCTTTGTTCAGCTGTGTGCATCTCTCTGGAGCTCTGGAAGATGCTCGTGTTTCACTCTTTTCCAAGGGGGTAATGCTCACTGTAATGCTGATGCTGGAAAAAAGGGTACAAAGAGACTCCACTCTCATCTTGTGGGAACAATTAACCACAAGGTCTTTTCTGACATATATTTTTACTGCTTTGATGATTGTTTCTGAATGACTCTGACACCTCTGGTGTGGAAGAACTGGGTGCATAATAACTTAAGTAGCTGTAGGTAGGTCTGTTTGTCCAGCACAGAATCTGCCTTCTGATTTCAAATTCATGTTCAGGATTGGGAGGTTGGGTTTCCAGGTGAGAGGAAGTACATTTGCTACATAGTTTACATCACAAGTGTTTTGTATAATTGTTTATTTGGTACCTGAATGAAAGTGAAATATTACTTTCCAGATAGTTTGTCTAAAAGGAGATAAATTGCTTTCCAGTTTTTGACCAAAATGTGGATTATTTTAACAAGACATTATTCAATGATGGGACATTTTGGGGTAATTCTTTTCAGAGGATCTTATTCTTGTGTTTAAAGGAGCTCAGCTAAAGCTTTTTTCTTCCTTTTTTTTTTTTTATCTGCTGTTCATGTGGCTACAGCTGGGAAGGGCAAAAGAACCCAGTACAAAATGTAAGAGTATGAAAGTCAGATGTTGTTTTATCCTGGCCTTGTAGGCTGCCCATGGTGCTTTGCAGTGGGGATGCAGCTGTTCTGCTGTTTCTTTGCAGTCACTGCTGTTTTTCCTTGCCCTGTTTGAGGAGAGTGTTTTGAGGTGGCCTCATGAAAGAGACAATTCAAGGGGAGGGTGGTGACATTACTCCCTGGGCTGTTCAAGTGTTCTTGCCTTTGCACAGTCCCCACTCTGCAGTTTGCTGGGGAAGCAGCACAGTCTGAGGAATTTCAGAATGTGCTGGAGCAGGGCAGCACTTGTGGCTGAGCTGATGGGAAATGCAGATAACTCACACATGGCTCCCTTGTTGTGTTGATTCCATCCCAACAAGGCTCACCTGGATGCTCATCAGCCATGCTCACCTTGCTGAGAAGGTACACCTGAGTGTGAGAACATGAGATTGGGATACTTTGGGGAGTGCAGAATGCACTCAAATATATGTTTGTTTGTAAGTATAAGTGCAGCTGTGTTTATTAGGCTCTCAGAAAGGCCAGGCTCATATGGCCTCCTCTCTATGCTGTGTGTGAAGAGGTTTCATGTTGGAGTGTGCTCCAAATGTTGGTGCCATGGGGACAAGTCACAGCTCTCCTCTGACTCTGGCCTCCTCTTCCTCCTCTGAAACCCCAGGGTGGAAGTAGGTGCTCAGGAAGAGCTTGGGTTGGCAGGACAAGCTCCCACAGCTTTAACCTCAGTCTCTGAAACTGCTTAAATGTTTCTTGGCTCCCCTGCTGCACCAGGGATGTTCAGGACAGGGACAAGCATAGTAATTTCAGCCTGAGGAGTTAGCTGGTTGAAAAAAAAAGTGAAAGCTTGCACTAGTGCAGTGTGGTGTGTACTTTGCTCGTACCATGGTTTCCCTGTTACAGGCTGAAATCCTGATTTAGCAAAAAGAGCTGTGTAATAATACCCAGGGAAAGCTCAACTTTTGGGGACAGAGTGAATATATTAGGCCAATAACAACGTGCTATTTATTAGCTCTTGAGGTCCTGGAAGGAGTCCCTTGTGCATTTTTATCTTTTAGTTGTGTTTCAGGTATGCTTTAATAAACATCTTTGGTATTTATCATATCTTCCAGAAGTGGTGCAGTGTCCTGCTTTAGCTTGACTTGTGGGTGGCTTCTGATAGTTTTCTATTCCAAAGCAGGTTGGGTAGCCAGAAGAGTGCTTGAAATATTTTCATTTCACTCCGTTGTTGCCAAAGCCACCACAAGCAGCAGGGACTTCAGCATTTGTGTTCCCAGAGAAACTTCTCCTGCCTTACCTTTGGGATCAGAGCATACCCCTGGAAAAGTGCTCCTTGTGGACAGTGGGGAATATTTGAAGGAAAGCTGCATGTTCCGTTGGAACCCTGGGGGCTCTGAGTGCTGAGTGTCTCTTCTTAGGTGCCACTGGTTTTGAAGCTGAAACAAAATTTGTAGAGCAGATTCTGTGAATGATGTTAGAAAAACAAAGCATGTGAATAATTACACTCAGAATATGGGCAGGCACCTTCTGAAGAACTTTATTACAAATCCTGATGCTTATAAAAACAAGCAGAGTTCTGCAGAGTTACAACCACCCAGTGCAATTACTCCTGAGTAATCCACTTTGTTTGTTGTGCTCTCTTCCACCAGCTGAAACCCGGGGTGTGAAACTCCAGAGTCACCTCAGAAATAACCTGCTGTGATTCATGCACTGCCAGCTCCCAGAGCTGCTGCTTTGCTGACTGTGCAGTGTCCAAGTGTGTGGCTGCTGCTCTCCTCACCAGTGTTGTGTTGTACAGCTGTGTCATTCTGTGCTTGCTGAGCACCTTACTGAGCCCAGAGTGTTTCTAAAGAGGGGTTGTAAGTTGGAATGCAACTCCTGGTGTGCTCACACTGTAGGAATACAGTCAGATCAGTTCATCCATATTCATTGTTGCCATGGCTAATTTGGTTTAACTTCAGTGATGTTAAGTAGTTACAGCAATAGTGGAATTTAATATAATCTTTTTAAAGAAGGAAATTAATACAGTGTGTACAAAATAGATTTAATACATAAAGGCATGTTGCAAATGGAGCCATAATCCTGGGTTCCAGGACTACTCTTATGTCTAAACTCTAAACGTTTTTTTTAATTTCATTAATTTAATACACATTGCTAGACAAAATGTGAGTAAATTATGGTGATTACTGGAGAGAACACAGTTGATCTAACCCATTTTAATAGTGGATAATTTAAACACTGATGTAATGAAGTTACACAGTCACATGTTCTTACTACAGCCATATGTTCTTCTGAGTAGGAGACTCAGGGGACTCCCCATTTCATAATTCCCTCTGCACAGTTAGTGCAGTTAACTGCATTTACCTGCCTGTCACTTGCATGGAAAATTGAATGAGTTAAAATACTCTGCAGAGGTTTTGTTCTGTGTTAACACTGAGTTTTTTTTTTAGTATGTTTAAATCAGCAAATCTGTATATTATTGCGTATTTTAAAATGTTGATTTAGGGGGTAGTTATAGATTCATTTGTCTATAAAGTGTTTAGTAGTGGAGCACAAGGATTGCTTTAATTTGTTGAACAAATTAAAGCTTTTCAGTTGTGGGTAAGGTTAATGTACAGAGATGAGTGTAGGGCAAGATTTTCACCTTTATATGGCCTTGGCACATACTCCTTTGTAATGTGGATGTAATTCAGGCACTACTGTCCAGTGTTCTTAATCCTTCAGAAGTTACACTTTGTTGGCCAATTCAAGGACTGCATTTTGAGGAGTGCCTGGTTTGGGGCACTACAGAGCTGAGTTTTTTCCTGTGGAAATGTGGTTGTTCATTGGGGTTAATTATCCATAAGGTCCTGACTTATGAGGATACTGGAATAGCTGCTAGCTCTGAATAATTTAGTGCAGCATCAGATTGCATGCCACTTAAGAAGGCCCCTGCCTTTGAAGCCTTATATCTTGTTAAAATCCACTCAGCAGTATGAAGGTTACTGCATGCACTGGTATTTTATTGTACTCTTTTTATTCTATTTTAAGATTTGTCAGTGAATATTTTATGGTGATAAGTAATGAAAGTATCTGTGCAAGAATAGGTAGAGCCTGTTCTTCAGTCTTAAATTGTCTTTTCAATCTGTTTTAAATCTGTGACTAGCATCACACAGATAGCATATTCTCCACTCAGATTTATGTAGTTGAGACAATTCATATTCTAGACCGTTCTTTTGGATGATACTTCGTTGTGGGGAAGGGAGAAGGACTGAATGAAAGGCTTGCAAGAGTTACAGGATTTCAGTGCTTTCTACAAATTGCCCTGGTTGCTCACACATCTGACTAGAGCACACTGTGGCTCATGTTACAAAAGCTTTTTTCAGGAGGAAAACTGCAAATACAGCACTTTGAAGCAGTTCCAAGTGCAGATAAATTTATTGTATGCCTTTAGGAGGCTTGGTCATGGCAACATAGCACTGGATGTGTTTTTTAGGAATGCTAAAATGGTACGTGTTTTGTCATCATGTGGTAGATTTCTCACAAAACCACCCCAAAACATTCAGGAGGAGCTTGATTAAGTTGTTACTTTGGAAACGTCAAGGGAAGAGCATTAGAATATGAAAATGCAGTAAAAGTAGTAGAGAAAAAGGGTTTTGTGGGGCTTTTGGGGGAGAGAGATGAGTGCTTTATGGTATTTAAGGAAGATCTGTCAGATGCCTGGAAAGGTTTTTTTGTCTGACTGTTCCCATTCTCTGTCTGCCAGTAAATTTTTCTTACCCTGGGCCTCTTCACTGGGATGCTCTGTTAGAGCTGAACATCTCTTTTAGGATTGTTTTGTAGGACACTTCCAACCTCTGTTAGAAAGTAGAACCTTTTTCTTTTCCAAATGGGATTTGTAATGTGTGTGTGATGCTGCTGGAAGCTGGCAGGGTGAGATACAGCCATCCCTTGGTGCCTGCTTTAGCACTTGGAGATAAAATTAGCCTTTAATCTTTGTGTGCTCCTTCACTGGGTAGTGAGTAATTGAAGTGCCCATTAAGGGTTAGGAGTTAAATGCTAAGATCTTGCAAGATGTGTTTAATTTCTCCTTAAAGGCAAGGATCCAGGTGGGTCCCTTTGAACAGGCACTCCTTGAGCTGTACAGTTTTAATAAACTCTCAAACCTCTCATAATTGTGCAGTGTACTCCTGTCTGACACTTTGATGGAAATGCAGTTTTGTTTACAGATGGAAAGAACTCATTAAGTTCAGCCCTAGTGTAAAAATTTTAAGGCTATTTATTTTCAAATTGGGATCTTAAAATTGAACTGAAAATTAGTGGGACTTCGCTCACTCTGGAGCTTTTTGATCTATGATTTAATTGTCTTCTCTGTGCAAATACATTATTCTGGAATAAACTATACTTTACTAGGCAGCCATAAAAATTGAATTGTCAGTTTTCCTGATTCAAGTACAAGGTTTCCTGATATTTGAGAGGAAATTCAATTGTGAATGTGTGCACTGTGGCTGTAATAGTTATGGCAAGAAAGGAAGAAGTGCCTGAATGTGCCTTGCTTTTTTCCCCTAATGTAACATTTTATTGGTGCTGTGCAGAAGCACGGGCTATTCTCCAAACCTACAGGTGTGTGAGGAGTAGACTGTGAAGTTACATTTTATTTTTGTGTTTAAAACAAACTTTCTCCTGTTGTTGATGTGTCAGTTGAAGTATTGCAGTTAAAAACAACTCCGGAGTGTCATTGTTTTGATCCAGTGTGTCCCCAGAGCTTTATTAAAGCCTTGATATCTATTGTTTCCCATTTAGCTTTTATCAAGTGGTGATTTTATGCAATGGCATCAAGCCACAGTTCTTCACCAGTGCCTCAGTCAAACAGCAGTGATGCTTTCTTTAAAAAAGAAGTGGATGCCACGAAACGCTTTCGGCCTGTGCAGTCCCTGCCAGATGTGTGTCCCAAGGAGCCCACAGGTAATGCAGCTGTGCAGGGCCAGGGGCAGCAGCTCCAGCTGCTCAACCACTGCCAGCTCTCCAGTCAGTATTTCTTGTGTACTAATCCACAGTCTTATTTCCAAGCATGCTGTGATTCTTTTTTTTTAATACCACCCAAATTTATACCTACATTTTTTAGGAGTCTTCAATCTAAACATTGGCATATTTATACATGAACTTCTTAAACTATCAAGTGTCCCTTTGGAGCAATTGCAGAGATTATTTGCAGCTTAAGATGTCCCCATTATAGGTGGGACCTTGCTTGCATGATTCCACATCACAGCTATGATGCATGCTCCATGTAAGGGTGCAGTGTGACAGAGGACAGAGCTAGTGGCAGATGTGTCCCTTGTGCTTGGAGCCTGGCTCATTCCTTCTGAGAGACATCCAACCCTCCTGCAGCAGGAATCAAGTGNATTCCAAGTGAGAAGAGGGTGGAGTGTGACAGAGGCATCCCAGCCCTCCTGCAGCAGGAATCAAGTGCCCTGTGTGCAGCACTGAGTCTCTGGTGCTGCTGTTGAACCAGATTGTGGTCACAGTTCCAGCTTTGCACTAAAGCTCAGTTTGCACAAAGGAATAGGTGGGATGGGATCTTAAGAATTATGACATATAATGCTAATGAATTGCAGCTGTCATTCTGATCAAAATCAGATCATTAGAAATATGTTTGTGGTTGGAATCTTTTTCTCTTCAGTAGAAGCTAATGTTGAGTTAAATCTATTTAATGAGTGTCAACACACCACTTCTGTGTTCAAAACTTGAGCTGGTTAATCTATAGAAGAAATGCAAGGTGAAGTGTTGCAGAAGGAGAATATCATCATGTTGTTTGCATAGATAATTCTAATTATTCTAATAATAATTAATGTAATTGGTAAAATATGGTTTGCTTAAGAACCACATTGTAGCAAAAGCTACAGCTTTGTTCCTCACCCTAACAAACTGTCTTGTCTTTTGTGCTGCAGGCAATCCCAATAACTTATGTGACAGCCCATCTCTAGTTGTGGATCAGCAAAGATGGACTATTTATCATTCCAAAGTCAATCTCCCAGCAGCACTAAATGATCCTAGGTTAGCAAAAAGGGAATCTGATTTCTTTACAAAAACATGGGGAGTGGACTTTGTGGACACTGAAGTCACGCCTTCATTCTACCTCCCACAGATCACCAAGGAACATTTTGCATTATACCAACAGGAAATCACTCCGGTAAGAGCCCCCAGGGAGGTGCACACAGTCCCAGGCACCACAGAGATCCTCCTTCTCATTACATTATCCTGCCTGGTAGCCCACTGGACAGTAATCTGATCATTAATTTGCTTTTTTCAGTGTTGGTTGGGTCTTCATTAGACATTTCTGGTTTGGTAATCTCAGAACTCACCGTGTGGAAAGTACTCTCTGAATTGTCCTGAGGCAATTTCAGGTTATTTTTAACTTCTGTTTCTGAGTACTGAGCTCTGCACCAGGGCTTGCAGTTCATATTTATTCTTTCTGGTTGTTGATCCTTTTTTCCTGGAAGGATTGTTTAAGGATTGGGCTCTACAATGCAACGTGGCATTCTCAGACCTGGGGATCAAATAACTACATGCTACAAGGGTTGGAGATATTTTTTAGGAGTCTTCAATCTAAACATTGAAACATTTAAATATTAACTTCTTAAACTATAAAGAGGCCTATTATCTTGATGATTTGTTTTGTAACAGGGAAGTGTAAGCTACATCTAAGGACACCAGGACCAGTAGGAGACTTCTACAATCTCTTAAAAATACAAGTGTCAGTAAGTATGTAGAATTCTTCTTTTTTATTAAACTGAAAGGACATGTAGAAGTCTCCTGCTGTTTTCTGCTTCCTTGGTTTGTAACTTCCTTTTGGGTTTTTTTTTTGCTGGTTCAGAATGAGCTGCAGGAAGTGTTACTTGTGTGATTTAAGATTGTGGAAGGGAATTGTCTATAATTGAACTACAGCTGAATTATTGCCTTGAACTCACACATTCAGCATTTAAAATGCTTTAATATTTCATTCCTTTAAAACTGGTGCTTCGTGCAGTGACTGCTAAATAAAAGAAGATTTTGGAACTGAGCTGTGATGTAGCTTTTAGCAGAAATCTAGTTAACATTGGTGTTCTTTGGAAATATAATTTCTCACCACTATAACCTCTGGTGGTGTTCAAAATTCGAAGCTCAGCATGATGGAACAAGAGATGTGGTTTCAGCAAGATACTCATTAGTAACATGTGCAAGTAATTTCTGCTTTCATCCAATTTGATTTAGCAATGAAAAGGGATTCTTTTGTGTGTTGGGATGATTCCTGGATTAGTCAGCAAATCAATGTTTGTATATGTAATTATAATTGATCTGTGATTGTGTATCATTATGTAGAGAAGTTATTGCACCTCTTCAATAACTTCTGTGCTCATTTTCTCTTGAGATGTGAAGATACAGGAAAAAAACAACACACCCACTATGGGCTGAAGTTTTTGGTACCTTTCACCTGGACAAACTTTGAGCTTAGAAGAGGAAGAAAATACTGTGAACTTGCCAGAATTATTTTGCATAATTTTGTTGTGTTTCACTGAATGTTTTGCTTCAAATGAAAAAAAAAACCAAAAACCTCTGGGTTTAAAGCATCAGAATAATTCTTTAATATATTTTCTCTTCTACAGAGAGAGAAGGTTCATGAAAGGTGCAAGAATATTTGTACTCCTAAAGATCCCTTTGACAGGACACTATTACACACTCACGGTACAGTCAAAGCCTCCTTCAGTCCTTGAAAAGTGGTGTCTTTTTGTATCAATAGCAAATGTTATGAGTGTTACTCATCACGGCTTCTATAATGTACTGATTGTCTCTGTTGCTTGCTTGAGATCTTCATGTACAACAACAGCTGAAGGTTTCTTTGAAACAATAATTGAAAACTCAGACGTGGTAGGCTTAGAAGTATTCATGATCACATTTTATAGGTCAAAACATCAATGATACCTGCTTTTAAACTTTTTCTGGGCATGTTTGGATTTCTGGGGGGTGTCCTTGTGGCCCTGACAATGTTTTCTTTAACTGCTGTGTGTTTTAAGATCCATTGAAACTGTTGCATCGAGTTTGTATCACCTGTAGGTTCCTCAGTGAGGAACTGCAGGGCCACTGCTGTGCCTCTGCCATGAGAGTCACCTCAGGGCTGAGGTGGGAAATTATACCTCAAGATGATCCAGTCTAGACCATCTGCTCAAGGCAGGGCCACCTGTGGGAGGACAGTGTCCAGTTGGGTTGTGAATCTCCCAGATGGAAATGACACAATCTGGATAAAATGAATTAACTGTTTTCCCAGCTCAACTCTCTCAGCCTGTTAGGTCAGCATTCCCCATGGGGATTGGTGATGTTTGCTCAGTGCTTGGCACTCTGGCCCTTGTTCATCCTCCTTGCCAGCCTTTGTGCGTCCAATCTCTTTGTGCAGCAGGGACTCTATGGGCAGCTTCAGTGCACAGCATTAAAATTATTATTAATTTTAATGATATTAAAGGACCTTCACTGGCCCTTGCCAGTGCACTCAAGGCTGTGGAGTGCTCAGTGGATGGCTTTCTGTGACTGGCTCTGCCAAAGCAGCCAAGTGCAAGCTCCTTTGAGGAGTCAGAGCATGAGACCTGAACTGCAAAGGACAAAAACACCTCAAGGAATCAGAATATTTCAGGCTGGCAGGGACTTCAGAAGGTCTGTACTGCAGCTGCCATCTCAAAGATAGTTCAGCTGTGAGGTCAGGCAAAGCCATGCAAAGCTTTACCAAGAAAAATAGAAATATCCAGAAAACATATACAAATATATATCCAGAAAATGTCCAAAGTACCCAGCCCTTCTGGGCAGCCTGCTCCAATGCTTGATTGCTCTCATATCATCAAGGTTCTCCTCATGTTCACTCAGAAAGGTTCATTTCAGTTTGGAAACCTGTGAGGAACGTGGCATCCTTGTCTTGAAAACTTCCTCATGGGATTCACTTGTTCAAGGGAATTGTTTCCCTTTGTTTGCCCATGAATGACTGTGTTTTGTTTAATTTTAGATAAATCCAGGACAGATCTGGAACAAGTACCTAAGGTATGGTTTCTGTGCACTCTGAGCTTTCTCACATCAAGTGTTGGATATATGCATGTACTCTGTTTTTGTAGAAATTTTGTCCTTGCTGATGACTTGGGTTGATTCTCAAGAGGATTTATAGCACTCAGAATTTAAGAATGATTTGCTTTGGTTTTTTTTCTTCTTGTTTCCATGGTCTCAGTTTTTCTCTTTAAAGTAGAACACAAATACCATTATTTTTCTTATCTGTAAAGAAATGAAGCTAAGACCTCAGAGCTGAGCAGAATTAGCCAGTCTAGGGGGAAGGAAAAACTGAAGAGTTTGAGAAAAGCTTGAGTATTGCCTAATGTACAACTCAGCATTAGGTTTAACTACTTGAATCCTTGATCAGAGCTCTCTTGCATTAAGCATGGTGTGGGTCTGGAAGGAATTTGTTTGCTGGGATAAACAAAAATCTGGATTTTGAAATCAACCAATAAGGTCTCTGTTAGCTGAATGAGACAGAAGATGTGTTTAACTGGGGCAAAAAAACATAGGGGTGAGTGAGGCACATTTATTTCTTTTGTTTTTCTGTTTCAGATTTTTATGAAACCAGATTTTGCCTTGGAAGATTCCTTAACATTTAATGCCGTTTTACCATGGTCTCATTTTAGTACTGCTGGTGGCAAAGGGAATCGTGATGCAGCTTCCTCCAAACTGCTCCAAGAAAAGGTGCAACTCTGACAAAAGCTCTGGTTATCCATCAGTGCTGGGGGATGCTGCAAAGAAATCCATGGCTGCTGCTGTGTGGTGTTTCTTGAGACATCAGTGTGGGCTTTGCTCCTCTCATTTTACATTTGTAAACCATGCAGGAAACATCCTACTGAAACAGAAATTCTTTCCCTGCTCAGTAAATCTATCACACTTGGAAAAAAAGAATCTGTATGTGATGTGACAGCTGGAATTTACTGAAACACATATATTGAGAACTTCAGAGGTGTGGGGTAGTTTTCTTAGGGAGGAAGAGCAGTTCTGTGAGAAGGGAGAGCTGGATTGCACAGGTTGTACACTGTGCAAGACTGTTACTTTCTAACATCTCAGGAAAAATCCAGATTCAAGGCACTGTGGTTTCTATGCTAAAAGCAACACTAAATCCTATGGTGTTTGTGTTTTAGGAGATTCCTGTTACTTTTGTTGCTGCCTGCACTGATCTGGTTTTGCATTTCACAAAGGAGAGCATGAAAGCAGAGCTGTTTCTTTCATATTGGAAACAGAAGTCTCTTCTTGGTTGTTTTTATCCTTTTTTGCTAAAGTCATCCTATAGAAAATCTCATTATGAGTCATCTTACAGTGCAAACACCCATAAAATGCTTCTAGGAAATCTGAGTAATTTTGGAGTCTTTGAGGTACACTAGTTAAAAAATAACATGAGATTGTCTGGAAGGTGTTTCCAGATTTCTGGGAATTAGTCTTCCTGCTCTCCTGCCCACTCAGGAAGAAGAAACAGGCTCTGCTGAAGGCTTACTCAAAGCTTTGTTAGCTTGTCCTGCACACAAAGTTGGAGGAAATATTTGGAGTTTTTTTGGGGCAGTTTCTGTCTGAAGATGAAAAAGCAATGTCTGGCATTTGCTGTGAACTTCCCAAAATGTGCCTGGCAGCAGCAGGATGGACACTCAGGAAGGGCTTGTGCTGAAGCAGACCCAGAGCCCTCACTGATGCAGAGGAGTGAGAACTCTGCTTCATATGACAGAAATGAGCCCAAATGTTTTGGTTTGCTTTTTAAAGCCTCTGAACTGCACGAGGTTTACACTTCCCACATGTAAATATGCACTCTGCTGCCATAATTGTCCCCAGCTCCAGGCACCATTTTCCAACAGGATTTTGCAAACCTTGCCTTAAGCAGATCTGCTTACAGCCTTTGGGACTGCTGTTGCTCTGCTTCAGACATTTCCTCATGATGTTTTCTCCTTTTCCTCCTCCCATGAGTTGCCCTACATTGTTCTGTCAGCTCCTGGAGGTGCTGTTTGTTCTGCCTTGTTTAGCACATTGAAGGGACCCTGGGGCATTTGGTTGGTCCAATCCCATCAATAATTGTTTGTAATGGCCCTTTCTCTGATCCCTGTGCCAGCCTGTCTTGGCTTTCCCTGTGGCCAGGTGTGTCACAGCTGGTTGGTGGAAGATGTTTCTGATTCAATTAGGTGTGAACAAAAAAAGGTGGCTTTGCATGTTGTATAAATCCCTGGTGTGTCCATAGGAAGCAGGATGAGAATAACTCCAAGAAGGAAAGGTTCTCCAGCTGATTTCCTTTCCATCTCTGGTTGGCTTTTTGGGATTCATCTTAAGGTTTGAATGCTTGGCACCTCTGAGAAACCAGAGTATTAACATTCAGATGAGCATCCTAAAGCCTCAGTGCTTTGAGTTTGCATATTCAGCGTAAGCCAGAACACAGAGCTTTTACAGCCAAAGAATCAGGCCAGCACAGTGCTCTGGAAACTGTTGGACATGAAGAATCTGGATTTCAGGTTCTGAACATGGAGGTGTACTCTTGTCTCTGGGAATGCCACAGTGCCAGCACACAGGAAATAGGCTTGGTACTAATTCCAGTTGCTTGGTAGAAGTACCACTGCAGCCAGAGCTACCCTGGAGGTTTTTCTACAAAGGAGGTACTGCAGCTTTTTAAATCAGCAGAGCCATTCCAGTGGCTTGGCATCAAGTAGAATGGCTGCACCTTTAGCAGCTTCAGTGCCCCAAATTTCATAGCATTTCTGCATGTATAAACTGTTGCTTGCAGTATCCAAGGGTGTCTCCTGGTTATTGTCCATATCCTGTGGCCAGTGTGCAACCATGAGGTACAAAACTTGGTGTGTTGCAGATTTATTTGCTTTTCTAACTTTTTTATTTTCATAAAGGCATTAAGTCAGCACAGTGATTTTGATTTGATTTGATTAACATCAAATTCCCACTGTGGTTTTGACTTAATTTAAAAAGAAGTCATTAAACCACAACGACAAAAAAGGGATTCAACTTTTATTTGCAACATTTCCCTGTGATACAATGAGACAAATACCCTGAAAGTGCATTTGCATGGTGATAAAGCTTCCAGGCCATGACAATAATGTTGTTTTTCCCTTTTCCCAGCTGAGCCATTACCTGGACATTGTGGAAGTCAATATTGCCCACCAGATTTCTCTCCGCTCTGAAGCATTTTTTCATGCCATGACCTCTCAGCATGAGTTGCAGGACTACCTCAGGAAAACCTCCCAGGCTGTAAAATTGCTTAGAGAGAAAATCTCTAAAATTGATAAAGTCATGTGTGAAGGATCGCTTCGGGTTCTGAGACTGGCTCTCACCAGAAATAACTGTATAAAAGCTTACAACAAACTGAAATTAATGGCCACTGTACACCAAACACAGCCCACAGTGCAGCTGCTGCTCTCCACCTCAGAGTATGTTGGAGCTTTGGACTTGATAGCAACAACACAAGAGGTGTTACAGCAAGAGCTTCAAGGTATTCACAGTTTCCGGTAGGTAACCGTGACGGAAAGGAATAAAATGCAAACAGAGCTGGAATGTGTTGAGCACATTTCCTTGGCTGAAGGGATTTGTTCTACCTTTGTTCATTCTTTCATTCTCAGAGGACCTAATAAGGTATAAAATGTGAGTGTGGCATGAGCAGTGTGACTAATCCCTTTGCCAGAGATGGGTTGGTTTGTGTTTGGAGTGGATGAACTTTTGACATTTAAAAGCTTTGTCTTCAGTTCTGGTTTACTGATGTTTTAGGGGTGCAGAGATGAGAGCAAAGCTGTGCCTGGACTCAGATCTTGCATGGCTTGGAGCTGAGAGGTGTTTTCCCCCTGGGGGGCTGCAAGCCCCCTCCAGGCAGCACCCCAGGGATGGGTCCTTGCCTAAAGCCACTTTTTTCAGTCTTCAGTGGCTGACCTGGGCTGGGGTTGTTACAGGAACATGCAGGAGTGTTAATACAGTAGAATCTTTCCAGCTGATGCTGATGTAAAATGGTTTATCATAAGATACAGATGATTTAAAAGTGGTGCATGCAAAGCTGCCAGTGTGGCATGATGCTTCTGTTTTGCTGGAGTGTGAGTTAAGGTTTCACTTGGTGCTGAATGTTTCAGCTTGGAGGGATTTTTGTGGCTGCTGGGGACCATTGGACACAGTGGTGAGGGCAGGTGTTGGGAGCTGTTGGAGGTTTCCATAGCTGGGGTTTGAGAGAACAGGTTTTGATGTGTTTCAGTGCAAAAATAATGCACCAAGGAGCATCTCCATGCTTACCTCAGTAAAAACCTTTGTGTTGTGGTTCCCAGTCCTGCAGTCAGTTTTGCAGTTCAAGTTCTACTAAACTTTTGGGTGTTTTCCTGTTGTGTTTCTTCTGAAATGCCCATGATACAACTGGCTTGGATTTTCTACAGGCTATTTCTGCTTAAATTAGAAATTTGAAATACAAATGCTTTGTCCATTCCAATGAATTATTGAACAACTATTTCAAAGCAGCTACATCCCTGGCCAACTTGAAATTAAAATAAGTAAATTAATCTGCTNTTCTGTGTTTTCACTGCAGTCAGTTTTGCAACTCCAGTTCTACTAAACTTTTGGGTGTTTTCCTGTTGTGTTTCTTCTGAAATGCCCATGATACAACTGGCTTGGATTTTCTACAGGCTATTTCTGCTTAAATTAGAAATTTGAAATACAAATGCTTTGTCCATTCCAATGAATTATTGAACAACTATTTCAAAGCAGCTACATCCCTGGCCAACTTGAAATTAAAATAAGTAAATTAATCTGCTCAACTCAGCAAGATTAATGGGCTTCAATGCTGGCCATGGGGGTTTCTGCAGGGAGGAGGAACCAAGAATCATAACTGTGACAGCAAAGGATCAGCTACACTGAATAAAAGCCATGTTCATCCCCCCATTTTGTATCTAGGCTTACCTAAAATATCACAGCTCCTCTTAATTCTCATTTGCAAAGTGTTTGTTTGTTTTTGTTAAAGGAAAAGCAGTCTGATTTTTACAGATACTTGTTCCCAGCTGTTAGTGGAAGTTGAAAAGCCTGGAGTGTTTGACATCTCTGAAGTTCCCACTTTTAAAGGGTGGTTGACATTTCTGAAGTGAGAAATTCCCTTGTGGTTCTGTATGACAACAGTCTGCAAAATATGGTTGAAAATCTCCCCTATGTGGGAAAAACATTTTTCATTTAGGGTAGCATAAAAAATGGCAAATCTAAAAACTCCAGTGTGTTCTTTGAAAGCCATCCTGTCATGTGAATTTAATCATCAAAAGCTCAAGTGTTTGAATTAGAAGAACTTGTGGACTGATGCTCTGAGGAACTCAACAAGCAGAAGTATTCCTTCTTTTTAACACCTTTCTGCTGACAAGCCCTGAGTATTCTTAGTTCTGCCTCACCTCATTGGGCAGAGAGTTACCAAAAAAAAAAACCAAGCCCTACTTCCAAATTTTACCCTGCATCAATATTCAAGTCCATATGTTTTGCTGGAAGGTGACAGTGCCTCTGAAAAATGCATGATTTCAGCTGCTTCAAGCAGTGAAATTTGGAGCCTCCCATTAAGGCAGCCCTGATTGCATGGAGATTTCCTGCTGGGGGGTGTTATTTTCTTCAGCTGTGAACTAATGACTGGTGTGCAGGTTGATGATTTAGCTGATCTCTTCATGGTCCTCAGGCACCTTGGCTCCCAGCTCTGTGAACTGGAGAAGCTGATAGATAAAATGATGATTGCAGAGTTCACAACTTACGCTCGCAACGATTTAAACAGACCCCTGGAAGATGATTGCCAAATTCTAGAAGAGGTATGTCTGTTCTTGAAATCAACTGTCTCATGAATATGTTTGCATCTTTAACATACTTAATTAGCACCAACTAATTCACTCAGGTCCTTAGGAGCAACACTGTAATTTTAGACTATTTATCTTCTCATCCACACCTCTCCCCACCCATTTATTTTTGTGCTTGATAAGATTAAATCATTCTAATTAAGCTCTGAGCTGCAATCCAGGCCCACTTTATTTTTTTTTTCAAAATAATCAATTCTCTTTTCTCTCTCAATTGAGGAATTGGAAGGAAAGGGGGTGGGAGAAAGACTCAGCTGGGTTTTCCACAGGGAACTTTTTTTTGTATGGGCAGAGCTTGGCATTAGTCTGGAGGAATTGGATTGACCTAAATGCTGCTCACTGTGTGCTTGATACATGAAACTTCTGTGCAATTCCTTAAAATTATTTCTTGTCTTCACCTTGATATGTTTCATGTGTGGATTTTTTAATTTATTTATTTCCTTTATTTTTAATAGGAGAGACTTGTATCTCTAGTATTTGGACTTCTAAAACAAAGGAAGCTAAATTTTTATGAAATATATGGAGATGAAATGATTAATACTGCAAAGAATATAATTAAACAGGTAAGACAAACATTTCCAATGTAATGACAAGCTTTCCTCTACCCCTTGCAAATAATTTTTTTAGTCATTAAGAACAGCTCTGATGAACAAAATAAACCCTCCAAAACCACATTAAAAACCCACAACAAAACAAACCCTTCAAAACCACACTAAAAACCTCTCCCTCCCAACACACTGCAAAGCAAAACCTTTTCACTTGCCCGTATCAGCAGTCATAAGGAGACCTTTTTGTTCCCTTCAGATTCTTTATTTAAAAGAATTTGAATATAACAGACAACAATAATATAACAGACAGGTAACACTTCCTATTTTTCTGCTCATTCTGAGTCTCAAAATGCTTTTCCCATTCTGCTGGGAAAATTTAAGTTGGGTTTTTCAGGTTTCCCCTCTGCTTAATAGACAACATTTAATCAAATTCCAGTGGAAATTTCTGTTGAATGAGGAAAATAGGCAGGATTTGAGTATTCCTGTGTTTTTAGAGAAACAAGCTAAGTGATGCAAATATGTCTTTATTTCCTTATTTTCCTTTTCCTTATTTAACTTGAGGATTAATTTGTATTTGTTATGAAACTCAGCAGTGGTTAGAAAGAAGCTAAGTTCTTTTGTTTTGTTTTCTTCCCCCTAAAATCTGACAGTGTGTGGTTAATACAGTGTCACAGATAGAAGAAATAGATACAGAAGTGGTGGTTAAGTAAGTATGCAGCCAGATTTATTTTATTTTGGTGGTGCTGATGGGTGGGGATATTATATTTTTTAGCATAGATAAATTTACTGTTCTAATTTTTGCTTAAATTTCCCTATAATTAAGGATTATGCTTCTCTTGCATCTTAAAACTCACACCTCTGGGTGGATATGGTTTTACTCCTCATTCAGATTCTAATGTTACCTTAAATTTACATTTGAAATAAATACTAAAACTCTGTGAATCTCACTACATGTAATAAAAATAATCCAGCTGATAAAGTGAGTTGCAAACCCTGCCTGGATTTCATACCCAGACTGGGAAATGACTGGGCACAGTCACATTTACACACTGGATATTTGGTCACCATTCTCCAGTGTTTAATCTTCTGCTCTTGGGTCCTAGCTGTGTATGACAGTTCAATTTTTGTTCTATCAGTGATTTTTCTGCCCTTTTGCCACAAACAGCTGACTTGGACTTCAATAGCAGAAGTTGTCTCATTGTAATGCCTTTAAATGGGCTTAATAACACACCTTTTTAACACTTGAGAAATATTTTCATGTAGGTTTTTCTGTCATTTTTTTCCCTCCCACGTGGTTTGTGAAAATGTTATTAACCCCATCCCTTGCTGGTCACACACTCACCCCAGGGAAGAGAACATTTTCCCCTGGGGAGAACTGAAGAGTAAGTGTGAAGCTTTCATTTTCTTATAATATGATTTAATTCTATATCCCTTCTTCCCCTTTCTACTCACATTGTGTTGATCATGGCTGTTGTTTAGGTGGTGTCTGTTGCTTGCCAGGTAAAAGTCTACACAGTTTTCCTGTATTTGCAATTCCATTGAAAGCATGTTTTCTTTTCCTTTATGTGCCAGTAGGCATCATGGCCAGCAAACAATTGCTGTTTGCTGAATGCTGCTCTTTTTTTTAGGCTTGCAGACCAGATGAGGATGATGAATTTTCCTCAGTGGTTTGATTTACTGAAGAACATTTTTTCTAAATTCACCATCTTCCTCAAGAGAGTGAAGGTAAGACATTAATGAAGGGAAAGGAAAGGAAAGGGGAAAGGAAAGGAGGAAGGAAAGGAGAAAGGCGTGTTTGTGACAAGGCAGCAGCTTGCCCTTCTCCATTTGAAGCCTTAAGATGTTGTTTTTGCTTGTCGAGTTCAAACATCTGATTGAAAGGAGATGTGTGAATATCAGCATCCAGGGCAAAAATGATCAGAGCTAACAAAGAGAGCAGTGGCAGAGATAATAGCTCTTTTGCTTGATTACTTCTATTCTGAGTTGCTGGGGATTAGGACAGCACTTTTGTACGTGTTAGATTGCTCCAGATGAGCTTTCTTTCACCTGTCTCAGAAACATCAGATATTGATTCCCATCAGACAAATGGGTCTGCCTCTAAACACTATTACTGATACTAATGACACAACAGAGATTAAAGCCAGGATTTAGTTTTGTGGGTGGAAGAAAACCTCTTTCTTAGCCCAATCTTGTGGCACTGTGTGTTGGGGCATTCTGTAACACCAGCTGCACTCCATTCCAGGCGACGTTAAACACCATCCGCAGCGTGGTTTTCCTGGTTCTAGACAAGAACCAAAAAAGC
Source organism: Alaudala cheleensis (assembly GCA_013398995.1). Classification (NCBI taxonomy): domain Eukaryota; kingdom Metazoa; phylum Chordata; class Aves; order Passeriformes; family Alaudidae; genus Alaudala; species Alaudala cheleensis. The sequence continues at coordinate 26,936 of VWYE01004796.1, forward strand.
AGAGAGCTGGAGGACACCTTGCAGAAGCAGCCAGGCAAGGAGAGCGTGGTGGTGGACAGCGAGGTGGCCTACCTGACCCACGAGGGGATGTTCCTGAGCGACGCCTTTGGTGCCGAGGGCGAGCCCCGGGACGCGTCCCCCAGCAGCGAGCCCTGCAGCAGTGACTCGGTGTCAGAGCCCGAGGGCACCACCGACTCCTCCTCCAGCAAGGAGCACACCTCCTGCTCTGTCACTCCTGCAGCTGTGGACATGATGTGAGTGCATGGTGGGGAGCCTCAGTGAGAGGTGTGGGGCTCCAGGGGGCTCCTTAGACCATTAATAGCAATTAGAGTGCAGAATCAGAACAAAAGGATGTGCCATTTCCTTGCTACAGGACCTTGACAGCAGCTTACAGATCCCATCTGTAGGAAAGTGGCTTTGCTGATTCACTGACTGCATTTGACAGTTGCTGCCAGGCTTTTTCCTCCTGTGTGCAGAAATACTCTTTGCTGCATCAACTGCTGCTCAGCCAAGTGGTTGTGTCTGTTGCAGGATCAGTGATGACATGAAGCTGACTGACCTGGAGCTGATCAGGCTGGCAAACAACATCCAGGAGCTGCTCTATAATGCCTCTGATGTCTGCCACGATCGCTCCGTCAAGTTCCTCATGGCAAGAGCAAAGGTGAGGAGCCTGGCTCAGGCTGCTGTGGTGCCTCTGTGCATCATTAATGCTTCAGCCTCACACTGTCTGCAAACACAGCATGTTTTTAAATGAAATAAGGGGGTATCATGCATTTTAAAATATCTCTGATATAACCAGAGCTTGGTGAGCATTTGCTTCCATGTTACTTCAAATGGGGGTTCTGAAATGGATCCACTTTGGGATTACAGGAACTGTTCCTGCTGCCACAGGCTCTGCATGGAAATGCTCAGAGCACACCAGTGTGAACTGAAATCATTGCAAGGCATTGTTGGTCTGTTCCCCCTATTTCTTTTCAATATTCTGCTGTGCTGCCTTTGGTGCTTCCTGCAGAGGACGTGTTTGTGACAAGGCAGCAGCTTGCCCTGCAGTCTGCCCTGTCTGTCACACACAGGGTTAAATAATGTGCCTCTTCAAACTGCAGTGGCCCTCAGACATGCTGACTGGTGATTTCTGCATGCCTCTGGGTTTTTGTGGTGGTGTGTCTCAGATTTGCTCTCTGTGCTTGCAGGATGGCTTCCTGGAGAAGCTGAACTCCAGCGAGTTCGTCACCCTGTCACGCCTGATGGAAGGTTTCATCCTGGACACTGAGCAGATCTGTGGCAGGAAAAGCATGTCCCTGAGGGGAGCCCTGCAGAGCCAGGCCAACAGATTTGTGAACAGGTTTCATGAGGAGAGGAAGACAAAACTGAGGTACCTCTGGGTAGACAATCTTTGTGTTCTTCCATGCATCATTTTAGGTATTGTATGCCAGCCAAACACAATCTGTTGTTGCCTAGAACATCAGTAGTATGTTATACTTAAAAGCAGGGGGTGAAAAAACTGTATTCAACCCCAGTTATTTCCACTTGGTTTAGACTTTTACTGTTTTCATAACTTGATTTCTTCAAACTGGATTGTTCTACAGTTACCTAAATAAGTACAGTACTAGCTACAGAAAGTCCACAAAATTAGCATTGAAGGGCAGGGATTGCTCTGTTTCAGGGGTTTAAGAATAAAAAAAACCCAAACTGCTCAGAGGAACAGCCTGGCCAGTAACATCCATCAAGTCTTTTTGCTCTCATCCATCAAAAGCTGTTAAAATTCCAGTATTTATACATTTACTTCATTGGCAGTGATCTCATCAAGACCTTGATTGGCTGGTGTAGTTTTTGGTCCCCTGTGACAGATTTAGTTAACAATTCCCTCGATCTCTGGACCAGCACAGTTTTGTTCTGCTTTCCTGCTGACAATTGCTGCTCAAAACCTTCTCATGAAGACGACTGGCATAACATTTTGGGCCAGTGGGGTTTTTTTTAAATAATTTTTCAGCATTCCAAGGCAAGAGAAGTGTCAAGACAAGGTATTTGTGTGTCAGCCTGCTGTGTTTTGTGTCTGTCACAGCCTGCTGCTGGACAACGAGCGCTGGAAGCAAGCTGAAGTTCCTGCTGAGTTCCAGGACCTGGTGGATTCAGTGTCAGATGGCAGAATCTCCCTCCCTGAGAAAAAACCAACAGGTGTGTGTCTTGTGAAATGAATTTATTACCTGCTGAATTGATAATTCTGCTGTTGAATGTTGATGGACATACTCCAGTGACACTCTGGATCTGTTTGCTTACTTTCCCCTTTCCCCTTTTATTTTTTTCCTGTTAGTGGTGTTAAAATGCCTTGTGCTGAAAGATTATCTCTCTATTTTTTGAGAACACCCAGAAGTGTTAGCACAGGGAGAGAGCTGCCTTTTTATTCCCAATCTAGAGACTTGCAGTCTGCACAAATTCACTCTTTCCCCACTGAGGAATTGCAAGGGACTGAGCAGCTCAGCCCTCCTTGTGTGGAACAAAGCCTGCTCCTTCCCACTGCTTCATGTGCCAGCTCAGATGAAGGGGAGCACACTCCTGGAAGGGAAAACTCATGTTCACTCAATTATTTACTTTGCCACAGAAACCTCATTTGGCCTCAGAGAAGTCACTTTTTGCTCCTCCTGCCCCACTTCCCAAGCTCAAATGGAAGGCAGCATGTTCCTGGAAGGGAAAACTCATGTTCACTCAATTATTTACTTTGCCACAGAAACCTCATTTGAACTCAGAGAAGTCATTTTTGCTCCTCCTGCCCCACTTACACAGTGGGAATGCCCAATATGTTCTTATCTCCTGGGGATACTCATCCAATATTTGCAGTGATGGGGGAATATCCAGAAGAGGAAGAAAACTTGCAGAGAGGAGGAGAAAAACACAAGTGATGTCATGGTGGAGAAACCCTGACTGATAACAGAGAGGGTATTAAAGCAATAATCACTCCAGTTGAGGAACATGACACCAAAATATGTTTGTTTGATCAGTAAATAACCTCCTGCAGCCTCCTTCCAGCTGATAATTTAGCATGAAAAGCTGCATCAGTAAAAGCTTCTGTTATGAAGTTTACAAGTCCATAATGACTGTGGGACTATGAGATTTTTGATCTAAAACCATGGCAGATAATGAAGTAACTCTGAATTGTAGAAATTTGGATGGGTGATCAGCTATTTAATAAATACTGTAAAATAACTGTAAAAGAGAGAAGTTGCTACAAAGATTGTGGGTTTTTACAAACCTTAGCAAGTGAACACTGCATTTTTATAAACAGCATTTTTTGCTCTTGTTTTTAGTTTTACTCACTCCTTTTCCTGTCTTACTAAAATATCTAGCTACTGAAGAAAGAAAGCCAGCTGAATTCCTTATTGTTGAAGGACAAAAATATGCAACAGTTGGGTAAGATGCACTCTTTTCTCTTGGCAAGAACTTTGGAGTAGAACTGTGATGAATGCTAACAGCTTTAGCAGTCTCATTTAAATTAATTCCCTCTCCTTTCACTCTCTTTGTTCCCAACACTTATAAAACACTACAAGCTCTTTGCTACATTAAAATGCCATTTTTTCTCTGAATAGTTGGGTTTTAATTTCTAATTTTATTTGAATGGTTTTTCCCAACTATTTCATGAGAATAAGCACCTGAAAATACAGGTTTGTCTCCTGAGCACACTCTTATTTCTTGCAATCTGGATTATCTCTGGCAAAAATTGTAGACTCTTAAAAAAGTTGGGGATGAAAGAGATTTTTAAAGATGATCTTGTCCATCAGTGAGCAGGGACACCCTGCACCAAACCACCTGAGTCCACTCTTACAAGTATTAATAATATAATAAAAGGTTGGTTATCTTACTCAGAATAACAAATGGGCCATCTCAGAAGCTGCTTGTGCCATTTCTTGGTATCTTGGCTGATGTGAATTGGAAAGTGCTTTCTTAAAGCTGGAAATACCAGAGACATTTTAAAATGTATGATGCTCCCTTACTTCTTTCATTTAAAAGCATGCTGAGATTGTGAGGCTGAAGCATTAATTATGCATGAGAGTGTTTTTGGAGAGGGAGTAAAGCCTGGAAGATCTCACTCCCCAGAGTTCCACCATCATTTTGCACCAAACTTTCAAGGTGTGATGTACAGGATGTCTTGGAGCAGCTGTCACTTTATCAGTTGCTTCATGCTGATGTGTCATTGTTCAGCTGGAAACAGAATCTGAGAACTTGTGTGCCAGGAGAAGATTTCAGTGCTGCAGAGCATCTCAGGGCAAGCATTGCTCCAAAGGATAAAATTTGCTTAATATATGATGTGTTGGATAACACACCTCTGCTCACTTGAAACTTGTTATATTTAGCTCTGTGAGCAATTGAGCAGTGCAAATATTTATTTCATTTCTACACATTCCTGCCTCCAGTTTCATTGCATCCAATCAAATAAAAGGCATTCCTCACAAATGCCTCATGTTCACAAAACATTCTCCAGGTGTTCCTTTTCAGTTGACTTGTCATCATCTCCCTGCCTAAAGGAAGAAAGAGGTTTAACTTTTTGAAGTGTTAAAATATTCACTCTGAATGTTTGGTCTTGCATCAGTTTTCCTGCTTTCTGTGTATCTGAATTCAGAGCAGCATTCTTGCTCTATGGGGAGCCTTTTTATTTCCATCCAGCAGCTCCCAAATTCTCCAGTGCCTGCTGACTTCAGGAGAAATTACAGGTGTTGAGCATCTTTGAATATTTGCTGCTGTTTCTTCACAGCTGTTTGTGACTCCTTAGCATTTATTGCATATTTCCTTTCATACAAAATACTTCTTCCACACACCAGCCTGTGGAATGGGTGTTGGTTGTAACTATCTCTCTGTAAATCTCCTTTTATGTTTCACTTCTCCAGTGGATTTGAGTGGATTTATTCCATGCTGTAATCTCTAGCTCCATGCTGTAATCTTCTGTCAGCCTGTGTGTGATTTTTCTCAGCATTTTTTGTGCACTCAGATGACACCTTTGGCTGTCCCCTCTCTTTCAGGACAGTATTGCTGCTAATCAGGATAATCCTGGAGTATTGCCAGTGTGTGGATAACATTCCCTCCATCACCACTGACCTGCTGACACGCCTGTCAGATTTACTGAAGGTATGGGCACATTCCTCACTCTCAGCAAGGCTCACCTGGTTCTGTGATTCCATAGGACATCATAAAAATGTCATGGAGCATCATAAAAATTATCTACAATCATTGTGTCTGTGCCATAAGGAAGCCTTTCAAGCCAAAGGCATTAAAGATTAATTAAAATTGCATTAAAGATGCAATTTTGTTGTAGGAATTAACTGTGGCTGTTCACCTGGAATGTTGGAAATCCCATCCAGCAGTGCTTGGCACAGCTGCCTGTCCTTCAGGCTGGGGGGAGGATTAATGCTGCTGGAGAAAAAGCAATTTGATCCCTGATACCACAGAATTATGTATCAATATTGGGGAAGGAAACAAGTCCCTTGGTTTTTACAAATCAGAAGAGGTATAGTCATGAGAAACATGAAAAATGAAGGTTCTGTTGTGAAATGTAAAGGTGATGAAACAGCAGGACCTCTTTGTCATTTATTTCTCACTAGAGAGGAGGAAAGCTGGTAAAGGTAATATAAGTAATCAATAATAAAAGGAGCACATTAATATACCTTAAAACTGTCATATATATATATATATATATTTATATACATATATAGGCTCCAAAGCTTAGCAGTTCATTTATATCAAGGTTTTCACTTGTATCTTTGCCCAGCAAGGTCATACCAGGTATTTTGAGTTCTGAACATGAGCATAATCAAAGATAAACAGATTCAATCTCCAAAAGGATATTTTTTACATGGGGTGTGTGGATAAAGATTCAACATGAATTTTCACTGTCCTTCTTTCCCTCACAGTATTTCAACTCTAGAAGTTGCCAATTAGTGCTTGGAGCTGGTGCATTACAAGTTGTTGGCTTGAAAACAATCACTACAAAAAACCTAGGTATGGATTTCTATCATTAAAGTGTCAGAGCTTCTTCCCCTGCCTGTTAAAAAAGCCAAGTGCAGAAAATCCCTAAATATCCATGATAAACTGTGCTTGAGTTGTGGGGACATAGAGGGTGATCAGACCTTGCCAGTTCCCTGCCTGCAGTGTGGTTTTAAAACTTTCTCCTGAAATGAAGAGCCTTTGGTTGATGGGTTGGAGCAGATGATGGAGTTTAGAGCTCCCATGTTTCAGGGGCAGAATTAGGTGAGGTTTCCAGTGTGCATTTCCCTTCTGGATCAGCCTGAGGAGGATGGGTTGGAGGCTCTGGGCCACAGCTGGCTTGTTCTGCTGCACAAGGTTTGGTCAGTGTGGTGACGCAGTGAGTGTCCTGCTGCTGGCCCAGGCCCTGCTGGAGCTGGGAGAAGCCAGGATTTTTTGGGATCCTGTTGGCAGGAGTAGCTGCAGGGCAGGGCAGGGTGTTTTGTGCACCACTGCAGCAGAAACACCTTGAGAATGTGGCTGCTGAGGGTAGGCAGTGATGAGTCAGGTCTGGAGAGATCTCTCTGATGTCTGCCTGTGCTCAGGGCTCAAAATATTGAGTTACACTCAAGGGATTGATTTTCCAAGAGGCTTTATCCCATCTTACCAAGCTGGGTGTGAGCAGCCTGGCATCTTCCCTGGCTGGGGTTCCCAGGGAAACAAACAGGTACATGTGCTTTTAGAACAGGTACCTGTGCTTATAGAATATATACCTGTGCTTTTAGAATATATACCTGTGCTTTAAGAACAAATGTGTACCTGTGCTTTTAGAATATATACCTGTGCTTTCAGAACAGACAGAAGCCCACCCAAAAGCGTGAGGCTGTGTCAGACCTGTCAGTGCTGTCAGAGGAGGCACAGTCCATCCAGAAATGACTCTTGCTGTGCAGTAACTGCCTCCTTTCTCTCCCTGCACCCACAGCCCTCTCCTCACGTTGCCTGCAGCTCATTGTGCACTACATTCCCATCATCAGGGCTCACTTTGAGGCTCGCCTGCAGCCCAAGCAGTTCAGCATGCTCAGGCACTTTGACCACATCACCAAGGTAATCCTGCCAGCATTGCCTGAAATGCAGAGTTCTGCTTTTCAGCTGCACTCTGAAGAACATGACTGCCACTGGAGAATGAAACCTGCTCTCTTCCCTTGCAGGATTATCATGACCACATAGCTGAAATCTCAGCAAAGCTCGTTGCCATCATGGATAGCTTGTTTGACAAACTATTATCCAAGGTAATGATTTATGGACATAATTACACACTCTCCAAATTGCACCTGGAGGTCTCATTGTATATAATCTAGATGTTTCAAATGGAATCCTAAACTTTCCTAACCAGCACTTATTTGAACTTCTTGTAACCTGGCTGTTGAGAGCTCTCCTACATAAACCATTTGTGAGTGGCACAAAGCAGTTAACTGGTTGTGTGTTTATTTGCAGTATGAAGTGAAAGCCCCTGTTCCTTCAGCATGCTTCAGGAATATCTGCAAGCAAATGGCAAAGATGCATGAAGCTATTTATGATCTCCTTCCTGAGGAGCAAACTCAGGTGAGTGTTATTTTTGATATTTGTTATTTTCATCTCACAGCTTGCAAATGCACGTGGACTTGGGAACAAGAGAGACTTTATCTGGGGAGAGGGGAGTTCTTTTCTGAGTCCTGGTGAAACCCACACGTTAAAGGGCTTGGCAGCAGTCACAGCACAGCTTGGGCTGAGCTGAAGGAAGTATTCCAGTGTGGAGGGAGAATGATGAGGCAAAAAGAATGGATTTCAGGATTTGGAGCTGCCTTTTAATGTCTTGAGATGGCAATCCAGGAATTAGTGCTGAAATGCCATGCAAATGGCAACTCTTCAGGGTTTGAGAGCAGCCCTGTGAGAGGATTATTCTCAGAATAATGCTCAGAATCAGTGGCTTCCAAAAGTCCCTAAATGTGTTACACACATGAATTGTGCCAGGTGTGCTTTTGCAGGATTTTGCTGCAGTCATTGCTGCTGCAGAGTTGCAAATCTTCACTGAATACAAGTTGTCATTTCTCTTTCACACTCAATCAGATGGTCCCTTCTAGCACAGGACAGAGATTTGTTATCTCCTAGGCTTAGTACAAGTTGCTGGATACTTCAGACAACAGAGGAGAGTCCCTGTCCCAGAGGTGTCCCCTGAGTGCCCCACACAGAGTGGGTGATGCTGTCCTGGGTGTGGGCAGGAAGGTGAGGCCAAAGCCTCACTGCAGGAGGAAAAGCCACATGAGCTGCAAAAACCAAACAAAGTCAGTGACTGGAGGTGCTGGCAGTGATTCCCCTCTGGAGGCAGGGATGTGAGCAGGAACACAGTTCCTCACTCTGCTGCTGTGCTTTTGTTGCAGATGTTGTTTTTACGAATTAATGCAAGCTACAAACTGCACCTGAAGAGGCAGCTGGCCCACCTCAACGTGGTCAATGATGGAGGACCTCTGAATGGGTGAGCTGGGGCTCTTCTTTTCTTTCACTGTTCAGATAAGCTTTGGCTTCTGCCAGCAAGTTGTGATTGCAGAATCACAGCTCCATGTGGAGCTTTCTGACAGAGTAAAGGCCATGATTTGTGCCCTTCCACAGTGACCAGGAGTGCAATTCAGGCTGGGAGCTGGACATTGTGCACTGGAACCTGCTTTGGGTGTCCTCAGCTCTTGGATTGCTTTCTCTCCCTAGATGTGACAGCACAGTTTAATTAGCAGGAATTGTGTGATTCCTGAAGCAGTTTTCAAACGTGGATGGTGACTCATGGTGCTGGCAGAGTAAAAATAGGAGAGAGCAGCATTTCATCTGTGCAGTGGGCAGCTCTGCAGGAATGGCTTTTAGGGCAGGACTAGATTTGAAACTGAGCTTTTCCCCTTCCCTGCCACAGCCCACTCCATCCCCAAACAGCTCAGGGGTGACTGGCTGTGCCTGCTGTCCCCACCTCCCAGGAAAAGCCTCTTTGCAGGCTGAATTCTGTTGTCAGTTGGAAACAGAGGAGTTTTTAATTGCTCCTGATGACCCAAGGGCAGTGATGTGTTTGCAGTGTAGCAAGAAAAAGATTCTTAGGTTGCAGAAGTCAGAGGAGAAAGTTGATAACGTTTCAAATGTCACTGGAATGAAAGTTTTGTTCCTTTATTGTTGCTTCTCCTCCTTGTACTTGGTGCAAGATTTATCTGTGCTGGTTCTCTGAACTCTTGTGTGTTCACAAGGTGACATTTGGTACTGACCAGGTTTTTAACATGGTTTTCTGATCCTCATCCTGTTAAAAATTGTTTGTTTCTGTAATAACAGTAAAGATCCAGGCCTGTGAATCCTGGTTACCTTTATTACTCTGTAAATGCAGCTTCTGCTCCTACATCTTGCCAGCAGGAAGCATCACAATCCCTGACACATTTCAGCAGTGTCTGAGGGATTTTTATTCTGTATAAACTGTTACAAACAATGCAGCTGTTGTGCTCTTCATCTGCTTTTTATATTAATCTTAGAATCACAGAATTATTACCCTCTAGAATACAGAAGTTAATGTTGCAATAATTAATATTCTGAATTGGAATGGAATTGGGGCGTTTAAGTCTAGATAAGCCTGGGATTGCAGCAAGAGAATGGAAGTTTTAAATGCCTAATTCCTGCTGAGTTTTCTGAACTCATGGTTTGATCTCCCTTCCCTAGAACCAGTTTTACACCCAGCAGTAATCCTGTTATGGATGATCACTGCTGTAAAATAAACCACATCCACAGCATTGAGTTTTGAACTGATACTTAAAATATCTAATCCAGGCCTAGGATTTGAACTTGTGTTGTAGCAATTGTGTGCCAAAGTGCTCCACAAAGCCTGTCCAGGCACTGCAGGTGGGTGTGATGTGCCAGTCTAACCCTGTGTGTTTCACTGCAGGCTGGTGACTTCAGATGTGGCTTTTTACACTGGAAACCTTCAAGCTCTGAAAGGCCTTAACAACTTAGATCTAAACATGGCTGAAATCTGGGAGCAGAAGAGGTGATGATGCATTGGGAGCAGTCACTTGGCTCTGACAACAGACTTGACTTTCTTCTGTGACCACAGTGAGGTGAATTCTTGAGCCCCAGCAAGGGCAGGAGTGAGAGGTGGGGGAGCTCAGGCTCAGAGGGAGCTGCAGGGAGAGATCCTTGCAGTGTCCTTCAGCCAGAAACAAGTGATCAGCTGTCTGTGCAATGTTTTTTCATTCTCTCTGGAAACAGACTCAGGTTTCTTTGGACCAAATCCAAAAGAACACATAGCTGTAACACAGCTGTAGTTGTCTAGAATGCTCTGTATATCTTTATATTAAAAAGATGCTTTGCATTTCTTCTAGTGCAATGAAATTCACATGGTGTCCCACCTTATTTAATGATGGTACAGTATAAAAAAAAATCTTGCAGTTGGAACTCTGTAGAAAATGTTTTTCTCTATGAAACGATGCTGTTCTAAAATTTATTTTTTTACAGAACTTTATATAAAATAAATGTCTTTTGATTGCTCACATCTAGGATTCAGCTTTGTTAGGGAGCAGTCCTGTTCCAGGGGATTCCTCAGGACCTAAAAGCTGAAGATTTCCTAAGCAAGGGCCAGTTCCTCACAGCCCCATGGGCCAGAGGAGTGACCTGACCCTGGTTAGCAGTGCCAGGGGGCTCCTGGGGGAACTGGAAGGTGGGAAAAGCTGGTGTAAGGATGGCCCTGCCAGCAGGGAGGGACAGGGACAGAGCAGGAAGAGTTTTAAACGTTTTTAGGCTGCTTATAAAAGGCTGCACCATTAAGGAGAGTGCAGCTGAAATCAATGTATTTCAGAGTTTTGAATACTACCTTTAACAGACTGGAGGCTGCCAGTCCTCAGTGCAAGTGCCTGCATTTCTCACCTCACCCCTCTGTACCTGGTTGAGTGCCTAACCCTGAGCTGATCATGTCTGATGGAATGGTCTCTGCTGCAGTGTGTGTGTGCCTGTGGTGCTGACCTGGGAGCATTACACGTGTCCTTCATTGTCACTCCAAATAAAGCTCTAAAATCACAGTTGTTTTTAAAGACCAACTTCTTTAATGATACATACCAGTGTTATACTAAGCTTATAAAATAAAGTTGTCTGCATGTAAATACAAGAGAAACATTAAGAAATCAATAGTGATCAGGACAGGGAGTTGGATTCCTGTACAAATTTAGAAACTCAGGAGGAGATAAATTAACATACATGGCTGTGACAATATGAACATAGGTGTCCTCAACGTGATCCACTGATTGAAAAAAAAAGAGGGCAGATCAAAGATTAAGATATGACCAGGAGATCCAGTCTTCAATGAGATGTGAAAAAGCAAACACCACACGTGGCTACTGAGGCATTTTTCTCAAGTATTGGATTCTTTGGGCAAGTTTGGAACACGGATGATTCCCACTCACGATACGGAAATGGAGGTATTGACAGCCCGAGCCCAGACCTCCATGTACAGCTGGGATGGGACACCCCACTTGTACTTTGGGGGGGTTGAAGAGGGCTACAGGTTGTGAGCACATGAAATACAGGGTTTGAAGAGCCTGTTTAGCAGTAGTGAAACTTTTGGTTTTCGACTGTGCCTTCCTACAACGTCACAGGAGTTGCCAACCCTGTTGTCCCACCTGTGCTGCTTCACAGCTTTATTTCTGCAGTTACAAGCCATTCAAAACTACTGCGTGGTCGAGGCGAGCCTCTGAACTTCTTATCAAAGAAGATCTGTCCATCTTCCCTCAAGACAAACAGTATTGCACTTCAAGGTTCTATTAACTGAGTTACAGAATCTCTTTAAGGACTGAAGCATTACTTACGCACATCCACGGCGCTCATGTGGCTGCTTAAAGATAAGCAAGAGAAATTAACTGGAAATTAATACTGCAGGGTACTGTGAAGATGACAAAGCATAGGCCCTCTGTGTACTTAGATTCCTAATGCTGCAAAGGTTCTTGCATGGTGAGGCTTGGCTGGGCACAGCAGCCCCAGCCCTGCCCTCTCTGGGCTCAGTGGTCCAGGATCCGCAGGTTGCCAGACACGATTTTGTTCTCTAGTACAGCTCCAGCTGGGATGTCAATCCTGTCACCGTGGTTTGCAATGATGATGACTGTTCCCTGGGGTCACAGAAAGGAAAACAAGGGTTCAGAAACCTGTTGATGTGGAAGGAGGGGAGGGGTTGTCTGGAGGAACAGTCAGGTGGCAGCTGTAGCACAGCCAGAGCCTGAATGCATTTGGTTGTGTTGTTTCTGCACACACTTTTGGGGGTCTTCTCCCCCCAGAACAAAGGCTTTAAACAAGCATTACTGGAACCCCTGTAATTACCATACTAGATCCTATGGGCCTACAAGCAGAACTGGTCACTTAGTTGAAGACATGGTTGCTCCAAGGGCTTTGGTCATGTCTGCTTGCTTTGAAGTGGAAAAATGGAACCCCCAGCCCTGGGTGTGTCCCAGAAAGGCTCCTGTTCCAGCTGAACAGCAAATGTGGGGACAGAGGGACAGCTCTGAGCCTGTGATGCCCCCTGCCAAACTGCCCTAGAGAACTGCAGGTGCTGCCAGGACTGGCAAGATCCCAAGGAAGAATTTGAGAGAAACCAACTTGCTGAGCTCCACCATTACTAATAAATCCTGAACCCCAAAGTGATGCAAAAGGGCTCAAAAAGGGGGGTAAGGCCAGCCTGGGAAGGGAGGTGTCACTGAGCCAAAGGACAGAGGTGGCAGCAGTGTCTGTGGTGCTTTCAAGGTTCATAAATAAGCCTCCTCTCTGCTCTGGCACCAACATCCTGCACTCCATCACAACGGTCACTGTCCAGCCATGACCTCTGCCACCTTTGGGCCAGTCACCAATTCCCAGGAGTGCTGCTGTGTCCAGGCACTGCCTCAGCAGGGATTGCCAAGGAGCAGAGCCCAGCCCCCTTTATTGCAGCAGCAGCCCCACTGCACACTCACCTTTAGGAAAACATTCTTCCCAAATGTAACATCACCTGACACGGTGAGGTGATCCAGCTCCAGCATGTCTGGGATACTTTCAAACCTCCGCAGGTAATCTTGAACCTTGGGGAAGAGGAAACAGAGACAGTTTGAAAGCCACCTGTGGCTTGAGACAAGTGTGGGAAGAGCCTCTTGAACAATCCTTGGGAACTTTCCTATAACCTGTATCTGAATCAATATAGGAGCAAGGGAGGATCCTCTTGAATACTCTTCAGGAACCTTCCTATAACCTATATCTGAATCAATAACGTTGCTACTTTGTAATTGTGATATCCTATAGAAACAAGTGTGAGAAACAGCAGGGGGCTGCCCACCAAATAAGCTCCCACTGCTCAGCTGAGGGGTGCACAGCAATACCTGCATTCCCACAGCCTTTNTATGATTTCTTACAGAAACAAGTGTGAGGAACAGCAGGGAGGCTGCCAACAGGGCAAGCACAGCCAGCTCAGTTCCCACTGCTCAGCTGAGGGGTGCACAGCAATACCTGCATTCCCACAGCCTTTACAAAGAGCAAAAGGGGAGGCCAAGGTGGCAGAGGTAGATAAAGCAAACCTCCCTTTTCACTCAATTATTGCTGTGAGCTGTATCTCTCTTCAGAGGTGAGCTCCGGGTGTTTACCTTTGTGAAGGAGCTGTATCTNACCTGTATCTGAATCAATAACGTTGCTATTTTGTAATTATGATTTCTTACAGAAACAAGTGTGAGGAACAGCAGGGAGGCTGCCAACAGGGCAAGCACAGCCAGCTCAGTTCCCACTGCTCAGCTGAGGGGTGCACAGAAATACCTGCATTCCCACAGTCATTACAAAGAGTAAAAGGGGAGGCCAAGGTGGGCAGAGGGAGATAAAGCACACCTCACTTTTCACCCAGTTATTGCTGTGAGCTGTATCTCTGTACAGAGGTAAGCTCCAGGTTCTCACCTTTGTGAAGGAGCTGCCCAGCTTGACCAGAGGCACGGTGGGGAATTCGCGCTTCTCGCTCATGGTCAGGGAGCCGGCGTTGAGGCTGTACAGGTTGGACATCACCAGCAGCAGGTCTGAGGTTGTTTTCACAGGCAGGAAACGACTACGAGGGACGTTTATCCCCAGAGAGTTCTCAAAACTCTTGATAGCAGCACCCACTGCAGTCTCCAGCTGGATAACGTTCAAGCCTCCATCCAGAGTCTGGGAGAGAGAACTCAGGTGTGAGCACATCCTGACACTCAGAACTGGGGCCCAACAGCAGCCACAGCTCCACCCTCACCCCCAGTCTGCCTCTGGGAGGCAGCAGTGCCTGGTACCCACCCAGAAACTTGAAGTTTGTTTGGGTCAGTGGCCTCTGAACCCCAGCCAGCTGATTACCTTTGGGTTAACAATGATCTCCATGTCAATGGCGTTTTTCTCTTGAAGCCTTTTGATTGCAGACAGAGCAATCCACAAGTTGTTGGTGTTGAATATTTTGAATTTTGACACAGACTTGAATTCATCCACGTGTGCTTTAGGGACCTGAGCTATCTCCACCAGCCTCAGCTTGTTCTCATACTGTGTCAGTGTGCCACCCTGCAAGGGCCAAAGCAGAGGGTTTGAGTGCTGGTCATGGGAAAACAGAGAAATCCTCCCTCAACACAGGCACTGCTCTGCTGGCATTTGAAGCTGAACCCCAGAGAAAACACATTTCTTGTTTTTAGTAACCAGCTACCAGGTTACTAATTATAGAGCATGTTTAAAGTACAGTCAGGACCATCCAAGGATTGTATTTCAGCACTCCAAGACACTTAAGTCCTTTAATGAAGGCTGTTTAGAGTGATTTTGCAAATGCTGCTGTTGACAAAAATCACCCTCAGCAGTACTTTGTTAGATGATGAGGCAAAAGCTAAATTAAATCTAAGTATTCCTACAGTGCATTGCTGTGCTTTTATAGGGCTAAGTCAGAGCTTCCCTAATGAATACAGAGAAAACCCAAACCCCCATTCTCACACATGAAAGAAGAGAGGCACAGCACAGTTGCAGGACAAATTACTGCAGGTTACAAGTATTTGATACACATCATAAACCTCAGAGAAACGTCACTCCTGGACTTTGTACAAAGGCAGGGGTGACAGCAGGAGCAGATGGGCAGCTGTGCCACACAGAGCTGTGCAAGGCAGGGGTGGCAGTGCAGTTTTCTGTGAGACACAACTGCTGCATCCCAGCCCTCAGTGCTGTTTGCAAGCTTCCACCTTCAAGCTTCTGCCCCTGTGAGAAGGTGCAGAGGTTGTGACCTGCACAAATCTCTGCTGCTTCCAGGCCAGCCCAGACTGCCTTTGCCTGCTGCAGAACACAGATATAATCTGTGCCATGAATTACAACTTCCTAAACTTGCTGATTTTGTGCATCTCGAATTAGATCCAAGCTGATGTGTGAAATGGTGCCTGAAATAGCTCTGAGGAGCCTGGGTGTGTGAATCCAAGGGCCCAGAGGAGGCTGGGGATGGCCAGCAGCACACTCAGACTCTCACCCATCTGCCTTTACCTTCACATCTGCCCGGGTTTTGTTGGTGACCTCCATGACAAACTCGCAGCGTTTTCCATTGGGTGGGTTCATCAGGTGGTTAAGAATGTAAAGGTCCACAGTGGCACCCAAATTATCTATGTTGGACACAAAAATGTATTCCTTCCCCTCTGCAATGAGGTTGTCCAGCAGCCCAGAGTTGTAGAAGCTGGCATAGATGTCTCCATGGCCTGGGGGGTACCAGCACTCTGTGTTCTCTCCTGAGTAAGAGACATCCTTGGCTATTGGCAGCAGAGTTTCCTTGTTAATCCTGGGATACCTGTGAGGACAGTGGGTCTTGTTATGTTCTCACCAGTGTCAGACTGGCATAAAAGTACTGCAGTTAAGGTGCAGCTCCATGGGCTTCTGGAGTTGTTTCCTGAGCACTCTGAACTGGAAGACCCACCCAAATTGTGAGCTGGCACTGAGAAGCTGCAGAATGCAATCTGTCTACTCAGGGATTTCAAGCTGCAGTTCTCAGGCCACACTGCAAACCACCTTTGCTCTGACAGGCAGGTTCAGAGCACATCAAACAGCTCTGACCCCAGCAGCCACCTGGATTAGAGTTTGCTCTTGATAAGGGACCAGGTCTGTCTCCCTGCAGAGCCCAAGGATACCAACAGCAAATTCAGGAATCAAGTGGCCAGCACCCAGCACCCCACTGCTTGCACATTTGTAAGGAACTGGTGCCCACACCCCTCTCCCCAATTTTTACACATTGCCCTTGGCTCTGGCCAAACCCCTGATGTTTCAGTCTCTCCATGAGGCCCAAAAGAGACTGAACTCAGGCACAGGAGGCACCATCACCACCCCAGCACCTCAAACTCCAATCCCCTAGGGAATCTTCTACCCCAAGTGGAGAAGTCTTTTGATACCTGCTTTGATTGAAGGTGTATATCTTCACACGGCTGTGACTGTATTTCTGCAGGATTTTCTTTGTGTCATCATCTGTGTTGAAGGAATTCATGAGAACCAGGGGAACGTCGGTGTTGTAGGATTTGTTTAAATGCTGAGATGGGAAAGAAATGGCAAATTCAGCATGTGAATTCATTATTAGCTTTAACTCCTGACACCTGAGATTTTAGGAGAAAGAAATTAGGTGAAACAGACTGGAAATAATGAATGCAGAAAAAAAGAAAAAAAAGAGATGCACTTATGCTTCAGGAAGGATAATAAATCAGGTAAAGGAAAATAAAGCCTTGTTAGTTGTAAAGATAAGAGCCACACTAATTAATGTATCTTTAATTAGTGAATCTTTGCTTTTAAAACTGCATTGAGGTCTAAAATTTGAAACCACGATGCCACAAAATAATAATTTGAAGTTTTAGCTACAGTTGATCCCAAAAGGCATGTTTTCCATCAAATTGTTGCAGTCTGTCAAGGTGACATTTCCACACTGTCTCTGCACAGGGGGCACTTCCAAGTTTTCTTGGCAGAGATGGACAATTGTATCAAGAGCACATAACAAATGAAACATCACCATGTCAATTATTTGGGAATCTATAATATGGAGCTGAACTACGTAAGAGCATTTCTACATGCACAACAAAGGAAAAAAAAAATCAGAGATCACAGCAGTTCCACTGACAATAGAAAGTGCAGGGGGAAGAGGAAAAGACCCTTGAGTGAGTTTTAAGCTTTGTGTATCAGCTCACCCTCCTCTGCTAGAGGATTTGGGATCATTACACTTTGGTGGAGTCAGAGACTTGCACAGGGATGCTTTGGAGAAGGGGCTGCATCAGTTGGGTGTAAATTGGAGTTTGCCATGGAACCATCTCACACCCTTTGGAGAGCCACTCCAAACCACATCTCACTGAGCCAAAAACTGTTGGAAGCCATGGAACAGGCACACCCCACCTCCTACTCTAATAACTGCCTTCATTATCTGCTGTAAGAGGAATATTCAGCATTAAAAAATAAGCTGAAATGTCCTCTCCCAACACCAGCAGCAGTTATTTCCTTTTGCTCCTCTTTCTTCTTAGATTGTGAGTGAAGGGGGAGAGGGGCCATCCTGTGGGGCAGTGAGTGAGATGGAGAAGAAAATGCCAGCAATCTCTTCCAGCATGAGAGTTTAAATGCATCAAGGAACTTGGAGCTGCTGTGAAAAGCTTTGTTCTAACATAAAAAAACCCTTTTTTGAAAAGATGAACTTGCAGCTGGAGGAGCCGGAACCAAGCCCAGGAGCGAGCCAGGCCAGACAAGCTCTGCAGAGTGACTGCTTGTGCTCCTGGCCACAATCCCCTGGTGTGCACAGGCTGGATCCCACCTGTGCTAACACATGTGAGGGGCACAGAGCTCAGTCACTGGCTGCACCATCCCTTTTGTGTCTGTTCCTCCCAAAGGAATTCTCTGCTCCACCCCAGCGCCGCACCCAGACCTCATCCCCCTCTCCTGTTCCTTTTGGCCAGCTCCCCTTGCCCCCTCTGGAGCAGCNTATCAAGAGCACATAACAAATGAAACATCACCATGTCAATTATTTGGGAATCTATAATATGGAGCTGAACTACGTAAGAGCATTTCTACATGCACAACAAAGGAAAAAAAAAATCAGAGATCACAGCAGTTCCACTGACAATAGAAAGTGCAGGGGGAAGAGGAAAAGACCCTTGAGTGAGTTTTAAGCTTTGTGTATCAGCTCACCCTCCTCTGCTAGAGGATTTGGGATCATTACACTTTGGTGGAGTCAGAGACTTGCACAGGGATGCTTTGGAGAAGGGGCTGCATCAGTTGGGTGTAAATTGGAGTTTGCCATGGAACCATCTCACACCCTTTGGAGAGCCACTCCAAACCACATCTCACTGAGCCAAAAACTGTTGGAAGCCATGGAACAGGCACACCCCACCTCCTACTCTAATAACTGCCTTCATTATCTGCTGTAAGAGGAATATTCAGCATTAAAAAATAAGCTGAAATGTCCTCTCCCAACACCAGCAGCAGTTATTTCCTTTTGCTCCTCTTTCTTCTTAGATTGTGAGTGAAGGGGGAGAGGGGCCATCCTGTGGGGCAGTGAGTGAGATGGAGAAGAAAATGCCAGCAATCTCTTCCAGCATGAGAGTTTAAATGCATCAAGGAACTTGGAGCTGCTGTGAAAAGCTTTGTTCTAACATAAAAAAACCCTTTTTTGAAAAGATGAACTTGCAGCTGGAGGAGCCGGAACCAAGCCCAGGAGCGAGCCAGGCCAGACAAGCTCTGCAGTGACTGCTTGTGCTCCTGGACAATCCCCTGGTGTGCACAGGCTGGATCCCACCTGTGCTAACACATGTGAGGGGCACAGAGCTCAGTCACTGGCTGCACCATCCCTTTTGTGTCTGTTCCTCCCAAAGGAATTCTCCGCTTTGCCGCACCCAGACCTCATCCCCCTCTCCTGTTCCTTTTGGCCAGCCTCCCCTTGCCCCCCCTGGAGCAGCCCTTTAGGAGCAGCTGGGTGTGTGCTGCTGCCCCAGAGCAGTGAGCAGAGCCCAGCAGGCCTCACCTCGATCTGCTGCACTGTCAGGTCCAGGAAGGTGTTCTCGTTCCGCACCCCGATGAGGCTCTTGGGGCCCTTGCAGCCCATGCTCGTGCCCAGGCCCCCATTGAGCTTCACCACCACCAGCTTGTTCAGGACTGAGGCAATGTTATCAGGCAGCCCTCTGGCCTTGATCTTCTCATAGGGCTGGATCTGGGAAAACAAAACAAACAAAAAAACCCACCCCAGCAGTCAGATATTCAGAAAGAAATTGCTTTCTCCTAAAAACTTCCAATGTGGTGATAAAACCCACATTTATTCACACGCCTCATGACAGTAAAGAACATCTGCAAAGTGAGTCTACAATCACTGGTTTGTTATGATACAAATAACCTGGTTTGTCACTACAATAACCTCTTCTCTCAAGAGGTTCTATGGACTTTGTGACACCAGGCACCACTGGCTTCATTCAGTGAGGAGAAGCCAGGCCCAGTTATGTCACTTGTCACAACCCTGCTCCTGCCCCCTGCAGTCAGGCCACAATTTAAGAACCAAGCTCTACATGCAAGGCAAATAATAACCTTCCTTCTCTGAGCAGCTTAAACTCATAGGGGTTTTTGTCTTCTTTTTTTTTTTTTTTTTTTTGTTATTTTGGGTTTGGGGTTTTTTTTTGGGGGGGGCATTGAGGGCTTTTTGTTTGTTGGTTTTTTGGGTTTTCGTTGTTTTTTTTTCTCTCTGAGGTTGTCAAAGGCAACATTCTTGAGAAAATGTTGGTTCTTTAAGTCAGTCTATACTGAGTCTGATTCCAGCCACTGCTCTGATACAATTCATTTCTCCTGACAGCAAGATACAGAGGGGAAGAGAGTTCCTAGTTCTTGTTCTGCTGTTTTCAGAATGTGTTCATCCAGCTCATAATAAACCTTACAGGAAGTCTTCTACCTCACTGAGAGCTGTTTCCTACAGATTTAAGAGCAGAGTCTGGGCTGCATTTGGGGCTTGTGATGGAGAACAGAATCAGGCTCATCATGACAGTGTGCCTCACTTTAGGTATTGCTGTCCCCTGATTCAAAGCACCTGAGTCAAAGAAATAACAATGCCACAGTAAGAATCATGCCAAAACTGTTAGAGCAGAATCAATACTATTATTTTAGCCTTTAGCTTGTCCTTCTAGAGATTTTCTTTTGAAGAAAAGCCCTGGTGTTCCAATGCTGCAGCAATCTAGCTGCCAGAAAATTATTTTAACTCTGATAAGGGGTGTGCAAGATCCACAGCTGGTTTCCAAAAACAAATACATACAGAGCAGCTTTCAGAGCTGTGTTTGCTTTGGGCAAGGCTGGGGTTCAAATGGAAATTCACAGTGCCCTGGAACAAGAGTTCTGTTTCTTACTGGGATGTGTGGGGGTAGAGAGGATGGCTTGTGCAATTCCAGCATTCCAGCAGGGCAGAGCCCTCACACCAGGGGAATTCTGTACCATGGGATTTGGAAAGCTTGTAGGATGTATTGTATGCCAGATCAGGTAACTCCTATAGGATGTATTTCCAGACCAGGTAACTCCTACAGGATGCATTGCCACATAAAACTCCTCATGGAGGTCTCATGGCTCAGAAAGCAGCACCACAGCCACTGCCATTTCATGAGGACACAGGCAGGAGCTTCCTTCCAAACTGCCAAGAACTTTCCAGGAACAGAAGGGCATAAAAAGCTGTGCTTTGTCAACAACAGAGATTGTGTTCAGGCTGAAACACCCTGAAAAACAACTGCTCTTGTCGTTAATAAGGAGATGATAAATGCTGGGTTTAGTGTCTTGGAGGGACATCAGGAAGCTCAAGGAACATTCTGCTACCAGCAGGACGTGCAGAGATCCAGGCTCAGACTGACTGCTCCCCATCCACTCTAAGGTCACTAACACCCTGCATTAGACTTGCACAAGGATCGAAAACATCTCATCTTGAGCTGGGTGGGATGTGAGTCACATCCATGGTGTTCTGACACTGTCTGAGCAAAAAATTCTCTCAACTTTCAAGTGTCACTAAGTTCTTCTTGCATCACTCACAGAAAGCAGGAAGTCTGACACTCACTTCAGGGCCAGACTGCCTCAAAGATCATTTGCTTTTGCCAAAGTGCCAAACACCTTTCATGCCTGAAACCAGCTTTTGCAGAACATTCAGAGTAAAAATTCCGAAGAAGTTAACAGTTCCACCAAGGACTCAGTTCACTGGATGCTGCAGCAGTTACAACACAAAATTCATGACTCAGCCTCATGAAATGCTTCAGTTTCTTCTGGCACAGGCATTGGAAACATCAACTTGGCAATAAAGCCCTGGATCTTGAAGGGTCTTTAATTCAGAGAGTAACAAATGTCCAGAAGTCAAGTTGCAGCAGCAGGACTGCTGGGTGCCAGTGCTGTCAATCCAATAGTCCATGAGCAGGCACTAATGTGCACAGCTCCCTCATCACCTCCAAACTTACACACAACTGGAGTAGAGCTCCACAGCAATAAAAATCACTTCTTGCTCTGAGGGTTTGGAACAGCATGCTTGACAAGTTAGTGCTGATGGGGAAATAAACTCTTCAGGAAAAGGCAGGGGCAGGAATGACATGTCTTAGAGATGCATGGCTGCAGGGTTACTCCCATCTGGCAGCCCTGCTTTGGGGGGCATTCATCTTTTGCTCTAAGATGACACATGCAGCTTCTTCTGTTCCACAGCCAATGCCACAGAAGTGATTTCTTGGAACAGCCTGGATGAGGCAACGCTGGGAGTTTGACTAACAGATTCCAGCAGCAGACTCCCACAGCAAGGAGGCTTGGGGGAGTTTGTCAGAGACAGACAAAATGAGCAGCAGGGCTGTCATCGTGGGCAGGGAGGAAAGGAGCACACCCCTATCAGTCAGTGTGTGCTCACAGCTGGAGGAAACATTCACTCAGCACCAAGGGACAGCTCTAGAAATAGCACCCAGTGAAGAGAGAGAGGAGGCCTGCCCTCCTGAGACCCCAGGGCTGGAGTCCTCAGCACAGGAGATGTGTTAGAGCAGTGCAGAGGAGAGCCACAGGGGTGAGCAGAGAGGGTGGGAGAGCTGGGGATGGTCAGCCTGGAGAAGATGAGGCTTTGGGGGGCCTTCCAGCAGCTTTCCAGCACCTAGAGGGGGCTCACAGAGGAAGAGAGACTTCTTACACAGGCTGACACAGAAAGGAAAAGGGGAATGGTTTCTAGCTACAAGAGGAGAGTTTATATCAGATCTTAGGATGAAATTCTTTACTCTGAGGGTGGAAAAGCAGAGGAACAGGTCAGCCAGAGAAGCTGTGGCTGCCTCTTCCCTGGAGGTGTTCCAAGGCCAGGTTGGACAGGGCCTGGAGCAATCTGGTTTAGTGGAAGGTGTCCCTGCCCATGGCAGGAGGGTGGAACAAGATGATTTATAAGGACCCTTCCAAACCATTCCACGATTCTGTGAACCCTTAAAACCTGTTTCCAAAGCTGAAGATTAGGAAGATATTTAGCTTTTGAGTAAGGGCATAACATTCATTCTTTTCCTCCATGATACAGCTCACTGAGGTGACAACCCGAGCTGCAGACAAGATCCAACCACTGGGGAAGTTAAAAACAAAGGCTCTAATAGACAAGCTCCTTTCACACTCACATTGCTTCAGATGCTCTCTTTACATCCCAGCTGAGGTTTTGCATTGCTGTTCTGAGGTTAACTGGATCACTGCAGCTCTCCCAGAGGCCTCCCAGCAGGACTTTGCTATTGCTTCCAATTCAAACAAACAGATTGCTGTAATCTACATGGAGGGGATTAAGTTACACTTGCCATGTCCACATTCTTTACCTCCTCTCCCTGTTCACTGGCACTCCCAGTGTACTTTCTTCTCTGGAGACTGTAACAGTAATGGGTCCTAACTATCAATGTAAGCCTTTGGACATATGAAAGGAAAGCATCTGGAAGGAAAAAACAAGTCAGAGGTTTTACCAATGCAGTGTGAAATGGGTTCAGTCTTGTGTTACTGTCATCAGTATCAATTGTTACACTGCAAATGTGGAGGTCAGGGATGAAATCTCCCATGGCAGAGGAAAACAGGGATACTACAAAGCAATCATTTCTGCTTCAATTTACTGGCAGGAGCCTTTAGTTGACTTCAGGAAGAAGCAGAAGCCACATTCAGGGAACAAATATAACAGATAACACACTGGATGACCTATAGAAGTCTGATCAGAAATTCTGCTTCTGCACAGCACTGTCTCAAGCCTGAAACACTCTTCCCCACCTAAAAGACAAAGCCCATAAATCCAATAAACTATTCATGAACTTTTTCAAGCTGCTAAATAAATAAAAAGGCAACAAACCCCCACTTTGGCAGATTTTTGGTGTGCCTCTATTTACAGATACACACAGAGGCACATGGATATCTCAACATATGCTTTTTGCTCTACCAGGGATCAGCTGAAGATTCTGCTTGCCAGAACTCCCAGCAGCAAAGCAATTCTCCAAAACAATCCCAGGCAAATAAATTCACACTGCAGAGAATGTGGTGCTCTCTAAGCCAGGATGCTTTCAGTGGGAGATTCTCCAAGCAGCCAAGCATCCCACCACCCCATAAAACAAGGTCATTCCTCCAGGCAATTATAAATCACTGGCAATTATAAAACACTTGCAAGATTACCAGCAAACACTTCTACACACCAAGGCCTGTGCTGTTCTAACAAGAGCAGGAGAATATGCTCTGAGGTTTTATAGCTAGGGAAAGAAAACTCAATGGGAACTGAACAGAAGCACTCAAAATATGTCCTCACACATGTCCCAAAGAACTCTGAGCTGCAACCCTTCAAAAGTTATCCCTCTTCAGCCCTTCTAAAAACTCATACTGTTCTTACCCATACTAGCTAGACTAGTAATTCTGGAATTCTGGTCTTTGGGAGATCAACTTATATTTAATAATTCCACAAGTGATACTCCTCAGCAAAGAATAATTTGGGATAAGGTCCCTTGGAATGTGGCTTATGAGGAACCCTTTTCAATTTCCACAGTATGTCCCTGACATGAGTGACTCATTAAAAAGGAGGGAGTGAATACAGCAGGGAGAGAAACAGAAATCTTATAGTCAGGAAAAAGGAGAAAAGAAATAATAAATTTAACTTTGTTCTCAGTTTTCATAAATGCTCAAACCCACCCCTGTCAGATCAGGAAGCTCAAGTATCCCTAAAGAAAGGAGTAATTTCTATGAAGTGAAGAAGGCATGGAAGGAAGTTTGTTTGCAGATATTTTGCCCTAGCTCTCTTCTGTGGCACTTATCAAGCATGATCACTTGATTTAGAGTTCATGCTAGGAAGCAGAACTTCATTTCNCTCCATACTAGCTAGAATTCTGGAATTCTGGTCTTTAGGAAATCAACTTTTATTTAATAATTCCACAAGTGATACTCCTCAGCAAAGAATAATTTGGGATAAGGTCCCTTGGAATGTGGCTTATGAGGAACCCTTTTCAATTTCCACAGTATGTCCCTGACATGAGTGACTCATGAAAAAGGAGGGAGTGGATACAGCAGGGAGAAAAACAGAAATCTTATGGTCAGGAGAAAGGAGAAAATAAAAAAATAAATTTAACTTTGCTCTCAGTTTTCAATGCTCAAACCAATTCCCTGTCAGATCAGGAAGTCCAAGTATCCTTAAAGAAAGGAGTAATTTCTACGAAGAGAAGAAGGCATGGAAGTTTGTTTGCAGATATTTTGCCCTAGCTCTCTTCTGTGGCACTTATCAAGCATGATCACTTGATTCAGAGTTTATGCTAGGAAGCAGAACTTCATTTCCCACCATGCATGCATCTCATCAGACCAGAAGAGACCTGATTTTGCAGAATTCTCACCTTTCCCTCTCTCATACAAAGCTGCTACACAGCACAGGGACACATCTGAGGATGAGCAGTACAGGCCATAAGGAAAAAGAGAGATACTCTTTCTAAATCTGCCCTCTGNGAGTGACTCATGAAAAAGGAGGGAGTGGATACAGCAGGGAGAAAAACAGAAATCTTATGGTCAGGAGAAAGGAGAAAATAAAAAAATAAATTTAACTTTGCTCTCAGTTTTCAATGCTCAAACCAATTCCCTGTCAGATCAGGAAGTCCAAGTATCCTTAAAGAAAGGAGTAATTTCTACGAAGAGAAGAAGGCATGGAAGTTTGTTTGCAGATATTTTGCCCTAGCTCTCTTCTGTGGCACTTATCAAGCATGATCACTTGATTCAGAGTTTATGCTAGGAAGCAGAACTTCATTTCCCACCATGCATGCATCTCATCAGACCAGAAGAGACCTGATTTTGCAGAATTCTCACCTTTCCCTCTCTCATACAAAGCTGCTACACAGCACAGGGACACATCTGAGGATGAGCAGTACAGGCCATAAGGAAAAAGAGAGATACTCTTTCTAAATCTGCCCTCTGTGGCCCTAAGTTGGACCTTTCTCTTAGTTCTTTTTCAGCAGCTGGCCATGCCTGGGAATACCCCATGCCTGGGAATAGTTCAGAGCCTTACCACAACCTCCAGTTTGACATCTGCTCCAGATGTACCTGGGTACTTTCAGATTTTTTCCACTGAAGGTGTGCAAAACTTGAAAACCAGACAACAGCTCTTCCTCCCCACAAAGCAGCCATTCACTTGCATCAAATTTCTGTCATTCAATCCCAGGCCTTCTCTTGGCACAGGGAGCAGTTTATTCCTTTGATTGTCCTAACTACCTTCTTACATATTTAAAAGACCTGTCACCCTTCCCAGAGTCTCAGCCCCCCAAAACTGAAAGAAATCCCCTTTTCTTCAGCCTTCCTTGTAAGTCACCTTATCTAGAACTCCCATTTCCCACCCTGGCCTCTCCACTGAGGGCAGACTTCTCTCCCCAAAGCAACACTTCATTCAGTGTTACAGCACAGAAAAGAGAGACATCACATGTTTTTGAAGTTAAAAGAAAACACTCAACCTTGGAAAAACCCTAGACTTGCTCTAAAACAGCATCATTCTTCAACTGCTTTATAGAGCAGCCCTGCATCTGTTCTGGAAGTGAGTGGACAGCCTGCCTTTCATGGGGAACAGAGCCTCAATTGAGGCACACAGAGAGCCTCAGAGAAACCACAGGCCTGGGAGCACACAGAGCTCCTGCAAAATGCCAAGATCACCAGGCTGGGAAAAGCAAGGATTTGTGGCACAACTGCACCATTCGTTCCACCAGAGTCAAAGGACAGCCTGAGGCTGCTGCTGAATCAATAAAATGAGGTTGGGTTTCATAGGAAGTATTTATTTCAGTGCTAAACAGTGCTGAAAAAATACATAGTGCTTTTTCAGCAGCAGCAGCTCAAATTACGGGTTATAAGTTACAACAACATAGACAACATTAGAAAAGCAGGCTCCAAAAACCCCCCACAGCCAAGTCCTTGTTTCAGATCCCTCACTTCTGCTGAGCTGCTGCAGGTTACAGAAGTTGCTAAATGAGCTCCATTACCCAGCCCACTTGCCATATGTCCCTGTCAAATTATTAAACATAAAGGATTGCTGGAAACAGGCTCAGCTGAGACCTTCTTCTAGGGGCAGCAGGGAAATGGGAACAACAAGGATCCTCCCAGCTTCCCCCCTCTAACACAAGTTTACTCCAGAGAAGGTGCCAAATGGTGAGGTGGCATCTGTGCCATTTTGTTCCCCTGCTCCCAGAGCAGCTAACAAAATAATCCCAAAGCACTTGACACATATGGTAAGCAGGACCTGGTGTTCAGGAAGACATGCAGCATATGTGTCAACAAATAATTATTTCTTAGTTAGAACCCAAAGTGCTGTCCTACATGGTTTTATAGAACCATGGCAGACAGACCCATTCCATGGGTGAACACATCATTTGCCTTAAGTAGCAATTAGCAGTTTTATTTTCCTTACAAACTGTCACTTCATCACAACTTACGGAATCTTCTGGAGGTCTCTGGATCTTCCCCCAGTCCACAGATGGTCCCTTTTCTTGTAGGAATCTATGAAATAGCTTCTTAAATCCTTCCAGGTCCTTTTTAGTGTGCTACAAAGAAGAAATGCATTGGTTAATGCTGGTATTCAATGCACACCTACTCAATCACAGAAGCATTTCTACAAATGGATGTACAGTCTATTCACAAGAGTAATTTCATTAGCACTGAAGTAGACATGCTAAACTCGAGGTAAAATTCCAGAGGTTACCAAAAGCTCATTTTCACTCAGAGTACAAAACCAACTTGGCCACCTACACAACAAATCTTCTGTCAAAATCACAACCATTACGATTTGGCCCAACATTTAAGGTAACAGCTTTACCCTCCCATTCTGTAATGCACTGAAGATTACACAGAACCTTTAATAACTAAAGATGATTAAACACTTAATAACTCTGTCACCCAGTCCAGAGGGAAATGAAAGTCTCCTACTGACATTGTGCCCTGGCTACTCTTCCATGCAGATCACAGCACATCCTAAAAATAAGGACATGGAAATCTGTGATTTATCTCCTTTCTGAGATTTGCCTCAATGCCATTTCTGATGCTCTGGGTGGCACCCACTCCATGCTCCTTACCTCTATCTCATTTGAGTGTGCTGTTGCAAGGATCTTATCAAGTTCTACTTTCATTGAATACTCCAGCTCCTGCCGAATGACTTCCTGAAACTGTGAGGAGCCAGCTTGAGACATTGCTTTGCTGAAATCTTCAATAAAAACAAAAGAAAATTAAATTTTTTTAAAATAGTTTGTTTAGATTACAAATAGCCTTCAATTTTCTTTAAAAATACTGATAAACTCATAAAATCTAGTGTTGTTTTATCACCGTGTTAGCATTCCAGGGATTTAAAGGTTTTGTTCCCAGTTACTTGGGGAACAGATATTAAACTTGGCCCAAAGAATAATAACCCTTCTTTGAAAACTCAAAACCACCCCAAAGGCCAACGGTGGAACATCTCAATGTTCCAAAAATCTGCAGCACTGCATTTTTTTGCTAGAGAAGTCACATCCTACCACACTTCAGCAAGTGTGAAAAAGAATTTTCTTAGTGAAAAGTTATGTAGAACACTGTGATTGAAGGTATCCCTCTGTTCCACAAGCAAATAAAAACATATGTTTTAATTATTTATACAGTGCACTTTCACAGGATCTTCTGTTTGTCCCAGTAAACGTTCCCTTACTTTGTGATGAGTATTTTCACACCACAGCATGCACTTCAGTTACCAAGCAACCTAGAAAATTGGGCTGGCTATCACTTCAGCATTTGTTTTGTTTTTGAAAGTGATAAACCCCACAAACGTGAAAAAGAGTAAATACACAAATATTCTATAAAGTCTCTCTATAAAGAAAGAACCAGGAGAGAACATGACTTTATTTTCCAACAGAAAGAATTGGAAGGGAGTGTATTCTCAAAAGACATTCTGAGTATGTTCTCTAAAGACCTCAGTTAATTTAATTTCTGCCAAATCCCTTGAGTAATCACTTCCCTGTAACACAGAGAGTGATGTATTGCCAAATATAGCTGGATTTCAGAAACACCCTGAATACCAGTGCAAAAAAGGGACAGGAGGGAACTTTACAAGTGAACAGAGCAACACTGACAGAAAACATTGTTAGAAGAGGAACCTGCATTTAAAGTCTACTTACTGAGGACATGCATTAAAAGGCTCTTCTATTGAGAATGCCTAAGAAAGCCAAAGAGGGCTCATTTGAATGCAATTTTGATTTTATTCTCTTTTTCTATGCAAAGTATTGCACAGCCTCAGCCTCAGTGACAGTGTGTAATCCTTGCTTTGAAGCCCACAGAAGCCATTTTCCTGACTGCACTGTTTTGCAGGTAGGGGAGGGAGGGAGGAAAAAAAATAAAAAGAAAAAAAAGACAGACAAGTGCTGCAGTGCACATAGCATGTGTGGAAAACGCCAGCTCAAGATGAACACTGAACAATGGGTCCTTTTTTCAGGCAAATGCTTCATTTAGTAGTAAAAGCAGGTAGGAGTTGAAAGCCTGTCAGGGCGTGTCTTTCCGGGTCAAATGTGTCAAAACACAGACAGCCCTCCACCGGGAAACACTCTTTCCTACAGAAAAACAAGGAGGTCTGTTGTTCTAGTTGAAGGATTTTACAGTTAGAGCTGTAAGTAAGCTATAGTAAATTAAGTATATATAGTAAATCAATTAAATATAGTAAATTAAGTAAATACAGTAAATTAAGATTCATGCTTCATCCCAAACTGCTACAATAATCCCTTCACTCCCTCCCTTTGGGATGATGCACAACCAAACAAGTGCCAGGAGATGCTTCCATGTGTTTCTAACCCTCCCTGCAACATGTTATATATATATACATATATATATTTATATATATACACACCACCTCTGCTACAGCAACAACAGTGACCAAAAAGCTGCTACAATATTCCCTTTATTCCCTCCCCTTGGGGTGATGCACAATGAAACAATTGCCAGGAGATGCTTTCATAGGTTTGTAACCTTCCCTGCAACATGTTATATACATACATACATATATATATATATATATATATATATATACACACCACCTCTGCTACAGCAACAACAGAGGCCATTTCTCACGGCTGTGAAACATCTGAACCTCCTGGGGTGATGCAACACACCTCGTAAGGAACTCTGAAATCCCAGGTGTCAGCAGAGACCTTCCGTGGTGCCGGGAACAGGCTGGGGCTGAGGGAGGCACAGCTACCCTCCCCTGGGCTGCCCTGGGCTCAGGAAAAGCTTGTTCTGCTCAGACGAGCCAAAACACTCGTGTCTAGCAGGAAAAAAGGCACTTAGAGGCTAAGCAACATCACCAACAAATAGAGATTAAAAGGCATCATAAAAGTAAATATGTGACAATGTCCTAGTTTAGGGGTCTTTTTTTTTTTCTGTAATATTCTAAGCTCTGCACAAACGGAAGGAGCAAATGCTGAACACGTTTGATCACCAACATCCTCGCAGGAAAGCAAGACCTGTTGCTTTTCCAGCATCAGGCACTCAGAGCAGCAGCTGGATGGGACAGCTCTTACCAAACCCCAGCCTGCCAATCATCAGCAGTGGGGGTATTTAGGCTTTATATTTAACATTTATCAATCACCCTGCCTCAGCCAGAGCCAATGTGTCAGGACACGGTGGCTTGGGCAGAGCATTGCTAGTGCTGTTAGTCCAATTATTATTATTATTATTATTATTATTATTATTGCAGGGAAAGAGAGAGGAAGGACATGGCTGGAGTCCATAAAAACACGTGCTTGCCTGGTGCAAGAAAAGTATCAATTCTGCATAGGTAAGAACGTGAATACTGTAACTCAGAGCAGAGAGAAACAGCAAACAACAGCTCTCCTGCTCTCAACACGCCACTGTGAGGGCAGAGGCTTTGAGCATTTACTTTGGAAATGGGCACCAACACTTGGGCTACACTCTTTAAACACTCCCCAAAGTGCATGAGATGAGTGAACTTGGCTCCAGTTGTTGCTGCAGCCCCTCAGAGTTTTTGGGAAGGAGGTGGTATTCACACAGCTGGCAGAGAGACAACTGCAGTCCTTTAACACAAACTACAGCAGAATTTAACAGCCTGGGTGAAGACTGATTTCCCTTTTCACCCAGCAGCAACAAGGAAGTTGAAAGGCCAGTGCAACTGCATAGCTGAAAGCAGTTCTTTCCTGCAGGCAACTAAATTTCCTAAAAGACCATAATGAAAAGTATTTACTGTGCCTCTAAAAATCAGATGGGAGGCTGGGGTGCTGGATAATCACGGGCAGAGATTTCCAAGCATACACGTGGCCATAAAATCCCAAATTATGTTAGAAAAGAAATGCCTCTTCCAAGGTATTTCGCAACCAATGCCTCATATTTCAGCCTAAGCCCGATTTCATGAAACCAGCGTTCCTGAACACTCATCAGACGTAAGAAAAGGGTGGGATAAGGCAGTGGAAGACTCTTGGGGGACCTGCCCACACAGGAAATGAGCACAGACCAGAAGAGCATGACTAAATAGTTGGGACTTCAGAGAACACTGGGCTTTGCAAAAAACCACCACACAGGATATCTCACTTGAATGCCTGTGGCAGAAAATGTTCCTCCAAGCAGCAGACACAGGATGGCACTTCAGTCAAGCTCCTGGTGGTGTCAGACACATGGAGAATTTCACTGCAGCCCTCCTGCCCCCAGCCACTGTTATTTCTAGCAGGCCTTTGTGCTCTGCTCTGACTGCTAACCTGGCCCCTGCCCTCACTGCACGAGCTGCAGCACTCACAGCAGCACTGGCAGGTTTATGATGCTTCATTTCATAACTAACCTATGAAAAAGCAAATCATGGTATATCAGAGCAAGCTGATGATAGAAAGGAGGACTTTGTACACGACCAGAAACAACGTAAAGGGCAGATCTCCTGAGGAAAACTGCACAAGAACACAACAGTGGTCACCTCTTACTGAGGGGCTTATACATATTTCCTTTCTGTTGTCCCCCCTCTTATTCTACATTAAAAACAGAGAAAATGTTAAGATTGATTAATTCATTAATCCACTCAGAAGAGAACTTCACTGCCTTGATACTATGAGTACAAGGAGGCAGCACTGGAGGGAGTTGTGGGACAAGTCAAGCAAGAACTTCTCCCATGAAAAAGTAGGGAATCTCTTGGGCTGAGGGCTATGAACTGTGATTACTTTTGCAATCCAAGTAAGCACACAGAAAGACCCACAGCAGAAAATTATCCCGGTCTCCCTGGAGCCAGACTAGTGCATAAAAACTAAACAGGGTGGCCAGTAAGTTACAACACTCAGCTAAACTTTAAATGCTCTATCCTTGAACTCTGTGCTCAGGGTAGAGTGAATGCCTTAACTTCCAACAATTCCGCTTAAAGTTCAAGGCAATTTTTATCTCTGGCAGGGATAAAAGTCTCTTTAAATACCCACACTACAACATGCAATGCTAAAAAATTAAAAATACTACTTTGTATTTTAGAACTGAACATCCCCACTCAGCCTCTACAAACATTTTCCTACTACCAGAGGCAAAATCTGCCAACACATGCTGGACTGAAGCACACGTGAAGTGAAACCTTTATGCTCTGACTCTTCTTGACAGATGAGCACATTAGCCTGAGCTAACTCAGAGATTTGCAACCCAGGAAGCTGTTCTTGCCAGCTGCACACACCAAGAGTTTAGGTGTTACAGTCAGACACAGCTGAAATTCCCAGTTTAGCAGATGATCCTCATGCTAAAAATATCACTTCGGCATGCCAATATGTTTTAGTGCTATTGGGCTAAACAGCGGAGGGTTTTTTTAAGGGGTTGTTTTAAGGCTTTCAGGATTGTCAAATCTCTGCTAACACTTTAAAAAACCAGTTATGATCTTTGCATACGTTTCTATAGCTTTCTGTTTCAAAAATATCACTTGTCTGCAAGATGGCCACCTCCAGCAGCAGTCTGAGACAAGCCAATCCTATTTTAAAAGAACAATTAGCAATATATTTTCCTAATCGACTTCACAAGGGCTTATCTTGATAACTTTCAGAGTGGCCGGCTGAGCAACAGCGCTGGGAACACTTTCCTCCTGCAGCTGCCTGCTTTGTGCCCAGGTGTCACAGGACATTTACAGACGGGCGATGCCTTCACACAGCCAGGTCTGTCCAGCCCGGGACATGCACTGTGTGAGGGACACTGATTTCCCAGAGCCTGCCAAGCTGCCTGCAACACCCAAGTTTGCATAGCAAAGGATCTACTCGTGTTCCTTCTACAGGCAGCATTACATGTGTTGATTGGCCTGCGTGGATTTCTATTAAGGAACCCCACAGGCACGCGTTTTATTACAAAAAAGCACACCCGCACCATGCGGGATACAGGAAAACAGGGAATGAAAACTGCAACGGCAATGCAGCAAAGTAATTTTTCCTGCCCAAAATGACCTCTTGTGGGCTGGATCTCTGTTTCACAGGGAACCCGAAACTCAGACCACGTACACAGAAACGCTCACACAAGCGGAGAGGAGTAAAGGAGAGCGCCGGAGCCTACCGGGATCAAAAAACGCCAAAACACACTCAAGCGACAAAGGGAAAAAAAAAACAACTAAAAAAAAAATATAAAAGGAAAAGAAAGAAAAATTACAAAAAAGCGAAGACGTTCAACCTCGGCATCCATCCTGCCGCAACTTTACCAAACAGAGAGGGGAGATTTGTGCCGGCGAGGTCCCGCAGGATCCCCCAATCCCCGGCCGCGCACAGCCCTGGACACAGCCCACAGAGCCGAACCGAGCCGGGCCGGCCCCAACACCGGATCACGGCCAGGGCTCCGGGACAGCCCGGGCACATCGCAGCCCGGTGCTACCCCCGAACCACCGGGAGAGCGGACCCAAAACACAGCGCAGCCCCGCGTACGCACCCCGGAGGAGCCGAGAAAAACAAAGCGCGTCAGCTTACCTTTCACGAGAGCCGACATTTTCGCGCTTTAATAAATAAACAAACACTCGGGTAAACACGGAGCGCCCCGCTCCCTGGGGAGAGCAGCGAAGGGCCGGAGCGCGGCTGCCGCCCCTGCGGAGCCTGAGGCGGGAGAGGCGGCGACCCCGGCCTCGCTGGGAGCTCCCGCCCGCCCGCCGCGCTGCCCCTCGGCCGAGCACTCCCTCCCGGGCCGGCGGGCGGGCGGCGAACCCCGAGCAATTTAAATTTCATCAATGGAAGAGGCGGACCCNCCGGAAGCGGGCGGGGCACGGAGTGGGCGGGGCGGGGGAAGGCTCCGCCCCTCCCCAGCCCTGAGGGGCGGCCCCCGGCAGCGGAGCGGAGCTGAGCGCTCTCGGTACGAGCGCTGTGAGCGGGGCTCGGGGATACAGCCTGTCCCCTTCCCTTGAGGAGCGATCCTCGGCAGCGGAGCTGAGCGCTCCCGGGGCGGGCGCTGTGAGCGGGGCTGGGCCGGCTGCACCCGCTGCGAACGGGGCTCGGGGGGCACCTCCTCGCCTCACAACTCCCTGGCAGCACGCTGTAGGCAGGTGGGACTCGGCCTCTGCTGTCTCTTCAGGCAGGCAGCGGCAGGGTGAGAGGATGTGGCCTGGAGCTGCGCCAGAAGAGGTTTAGGTTGGACCGTGAGAAGAATTTCTGCACAGAACTCCAGCAAAATCCTGATCCTTTTCTCTAGACATTGATGGGGGCTTGCTGTTACGCGAAATTGTTAAATGCAGGATCAGCCCCACTCCTGTCCTTCCACTGTGAATTAAAATGCTTTGATTTAAACCTGTTGCTCTCT
This sequence comes from Alaudala cheleensis, assembly GCA_013398995.1. Lineage (NCBI taxonomy): Eukaryota > Metazoa > Chordata > Aves > Passeriformes > Alaudidae > Alaudala > Alaudala cheleensis. The sequence continues at coordinate 61,094 of VWYE01004796.1, forward strand.
TTCCACAGCTCAGCTCTGCTGTGATGCCACATCCAACACCTGCAAGCCAAACACAGCCTAGGTAATCTCTGGGCAGGGCTGGGGCAACTTCCATACAGCTGTCCTTTTAAAGGATAATTACATGCATGACTTACAGGGTAATTAGCAGAGATAACTTTTTACCTGCCAGCAATAAAACTAATTCCAGTAACCTGCCTCACTGCAGTGGAACCACACTCCCTCCTTGGGGTTCAGCAGACACAGGAACAGCAGAAAGAGAGATCTGAATGCCCCAAATGGAAAAGAATTTGCTCCCCCTGTGCCTGATGTCACCATCTCAGCATCTTCCAGGAGCCTGGGGCTGTGTCACAAAGGAACAACGGGATGGAGGCACCAAAGCCAAGCCACTGCCTGGTTTTATGCCCCATGAATAAACTGCCTCGTAAATAAAACAAATAAATCCGGTAGTAGTGATTCCCTTTGGAGAAGCTTACACCAATGCAAGATGCTGCCAGAAGTTCTGGTCCTGTGTCCCCCCACTCACTCCAGCCCTTCTCCCCATCCCAGTTTTGGCTCAGCACTTTTTAGCTGGGAGAGGTGTCTTTGGGATGGGCTCATTCCTGCCTTGCAGGACAAGGGGAGGTGGAAAAGCCCTTCTGAAGGCCCAGCATCACCCTTTCACCTCATTAATTCCTCCCTTAGCTCTCCTCATCAAGCTCCCCACTGAGGACATTTATTTTCCCTCTCTGCTCTGCTCTGCAGCCCCATCATTTATTGCCAACGAGCTGACTTGTTCCAGCTGAGGGGGGTCAGCAGATGATGGAAATCTGTGTGTTTATGGGGAAAAGGCAGTGCAAATGCCAAGGAAATATGGCTGGGAGGCAGCTGGAAAGCCAAGGTGTGAACGTTTTAATTTACTGACTGGGGAAGAATAGGAAAAATCTGTGGTGGTGGTGTTGTCCAGATAATATAAATGGTAACACAGCCACTCTAAAGCCATTTAAAATTTATATCTATTTTATAGTAATATATACTATAAATCGAGATGTATGTAAAAATACATATATCAGTAAATAATACAAATAAATTATATATATCATAACATGTATATATGTAATAATAAATA
>VWYE01004798.1:0-12914 GCA_013398995.1 Alaudala cheleensis
CTCCTGGCTCCGGAGAGCCCAGCTCGTTTCTGAGCCCTGCCCCAGGATGCTGAACCATCCAGGAACGCTGGGTAAGGACACGGTGACACTCTGTCCCTGTTCCTGAGTCGAGAGCCCAGCCCGGCTCAGAGCCCTGCCCCAGGATGCTGAAACATCCAGGGACACTGGGGTTGTCCCCACTCCTGGCTCCGGAGAGCCCAGCCCGGCTCAGAGCCCTGCCCCAGGATGCTGAAACATCCAGGGACACCGGGTACGGACACAAGGACACTGGGGCTGTCCCCACTCCTCTGTCACACTCCCCAATCCCACACCTCGTTACCCACAGGCCCCTCCCCAGTCTGAGCTGGTTTTTCTTTTTTAACCTCCCCACAGAAACCAGCTTTTCCTGGCCCCCTCCCCAGTTAAAGATCTTCCTTGAAGAAGTCCAAGGAAGGATTCCCAGCCCTCCAGACAAAGCAACATCTTCTGGTTTCACCCAGTCTCAGCCAGGTTTTGTACATTTACAAATAGGAAAAGCTTAAAAACCACACCCAGCTCTGTCCTTACCCAAAATCTGGCTTAAAAGGCTCAGGGTGGTAAAGTGATTCCACTGTGGATAAAGCTACAATAGAAAAATTCACTGGTAAGGCCCTCTTAAGGCAAGGAGAGATTTCCTGCTCATGATTCTCACACATGAAATAAAAAGATACAGTGGCAGCCTCTGATAATTCATCATTTTTGGCCATTTAATGCATTCACTGCAATGATAAAGTCAAGTCACATCTGGATTTATAAGCAGGCCACATCTGGATGAGTGCAAAGCCATTTTCCCTCCTCGGTGCCACTCCTGGATCATCCCTGCCCTGCCCAGGGCTGCTCAGCACATTCATCTCAATTAGCTGGAAATGACTTTTCAGACCTAATTAATCTGACAGTGACAAAGCAAGGAAGGAACTGCTGCCACCAGGAGCTTTCCAAGGCCAAGGATTCCTGCACTGAGTTTTTTCAACAGTCCCTTGACAGGAATTCCAGCCAAGCACACAAGGACAAATTCAACATTTCCTGTCTCAAAGCAAACTCAGAGATGCCTGATAAATGGAAAAGTGCTTGGAGAGTGGCAGGGTTGGGAGAACTGTAACAAATTTATCACAAATCCTGTTAAAATTTGGGTGTAGGGAGGGGAAACCTACTCATTTCCACACAGTGGGAGGCTTTTATAGATATGGATCTCTATTTTAAAGGAATGGGAGTTGTGGCATAGGAAATAAAGCTGATTATGGAATTAGGTTTAGGCACTTGAGCTGCAGAGATGTGGAAGGTGCTGGTCAGGTGCATTCACCATTCTCACACCTACTCAAGGCTCAGCAGAGCAGCTACTCAGCCTCCCAAAAAGAAAAACATATTAAAAAAGGAAGCTGTTCACATTCCCCAAGTTCATTTTCCTCCTCTCCTCTCAATTACAGACCAGTGTAACTCCCAGATGCCACAAGCAGCATCTTCCAGAGATGATTTACCAAACTGATGAACTTCTAAACCCAAAGAAACATCTGAAGTAGCAGATTATTGAAATATGACCATTCTTTTTGCTACTAAAATGCCATTTTGCAGCATTACTTCAATAAATGTTTTTAAGGCCCCTCCCTTTTCCTAAGAATGAATTTCATGGAGAACAAAGGCAAAGCTTGAGCTTCAGCTGGAAGCCAAGGCAGAACCCTGAGGGTGAAACAACAGCCTCACAGCCCAAGGTCATGGCTCAGGGGGAGACAATCCCAGCCCAGCAATCCCCCAGGGGGAGCAGCAAAGCTCCCTGGCTTTCCTATGCACAGAGCTGGGAGAAAAATGGGAATTCCCCTACTGGGAAAAGAAAAAAAGCTGTCAACAAAGAGCACTTAGAGAAAACACAAAGGGGTCCAGAGATCAAAAGTTTGGCTGCTCCTCTCAGGGACTAAATTGAAAACATTTCTAAAGTTCACACACGTGCACTTCAAAGCAGCATCACAGCAAAAATTCCAGCTGAGAGTCTGGAAATGATCACAGAGTCTGGAATTGATCTCAGCAATAATTCCAGGTGAGAGTCTGGAATTATGACAGAGTCTGGAACTGATCACAGAATCCAGAACTGATCACAGCAACCATTTCAGGTGAGAGTTTGGAATCCATCAGAGTCTGGAACTGATCACAGCAAATATTCCAGGTGAGTTTGGAATCCATTAGAGTCTGGAACTGATCACAGAGTCTGGAACTGATCACAGCAAAAATTCCAGCTGAGAGTCTGGAATTGATCACAGCGCCTGGAATTGATCACAGCAACCCCTCCAGGTGAGTTTGGAATCCATCAGAGTCTGGAATTGATCACAGTGGCCATTCCAGGTGAGTCTGGAAGTGCCACCTCTGCTGACAAACCCCACCATCCCCACAGACTGCAAACCAGCATTTAAAGCCCAAAAGGGCCTGGAGGACACCACAATGTGTCAGGAAACATCAGCACCACTGAATTCTGGCTCTATTTGCCCTCAGAAATGCAGAATGCACAGAAAGCTCCCAGTGACCATGATCAGTTTGCAGTGAGGGTAACACTGGGGTGGTCCCTGCCCAACACACAGAAAACAACTGAATGTTTGCAGAATAAACCCCTCAGGGCACAGAAACCCTGAGTGACAGCCAGGCCTGAGGTGTGCCCTCACTCCCAGCCCTGCTGGGCTCTGTGGTCACTGCAGAGACCAAGGCAAGGGGAACCTCAGAGGCCACAACAAGGGGAAGTGGCATGGGAAGAGTAAAAGCAGCTGAAGTGATGTGTAAACACTGAGTAACTGCTCCACACCTGCACCTTCTGACTGGGAGCTCCTACAGATGCACAACCAGGCAGCAGAAACCCCAGCAACAACTCCTTTTCTCACCAACCAACCCCCAGCTCTCCCAACCTGTGTGGATTCAGCCCAGGGAAGACAGAAAGACTCCAAAACCAAACACTTTGGGTTTAGAAGCAAGTCTGCTTTTTCTTGTTTTGTTTTTTTAGGACTAGAAAATGTACAGTTCCATTTCATATGCAAGTGTGCACAGAGCTTGTAGATACTGTCAGAGAAACTGAGAGTCTTTGCATTAAATTGTTAATTCTTCAAACATTGATACATTTTTTGCAATACACCAGTTAAATACCAAGATCTATGTGCATGCACTAGAGATATATGCATGTACACCTTAATGTTTAACAAAGACAGCAGATTCCCCCAGCCAGGGAGCCTTGGAGATACCAAAAATAGATTAAAAAGTTAAATTCTTGCCCTGCCTTTGTTAAATACAGACTTTGAGATTGCCTCCCCTCCTTTCCCCAGGATTCCTGTGCTCCCAGGGAGGCAGGTGGGCAGGAAGGCAGGAGCTGACCAGATTATCCCAGAACCAAAGAGAAGCACCTTAAAAAGTTCAAACTAAGCTTTAAAATGTCTTTAAAATGCCTTTTCCATCCTTACCAGGCACGGGGGCTGAGAAAGGGAAGAACATTTCTAACAGTTTTGTTTCATTTTGCTCAACTCCCAGTGAATCTCCCACAGAAGAGCCTGACATTTCCACCCATCCCACTGCCTTCCCAACTGCCTGGATCCTCCCAAGTGGGAATTCTGAGCCCTTTCTGCCTGGGACAGCCCATCCCAGCAGTGCCACAGCAGGGAAAGGTGATCCTGGTGCTCTCACACTGCCTGGGGACCATGCAAGGGAGTTCTGCTTTCAAGCAGTTCTGCCCTGGAACTCCTGTGGGGCACCTGGAGCTCCTCAAGTAGTGTCATCTGCCTTGTCCCCATCCAGTCCCCTCCACTGCACACTGATCCATCTGCACATTTTAGTATCTGCACATTTGATGTAGCAAAGAGAGTTTTCCCTCTGAAAAACACTTCATTAGAGTCTGACTTGTTCAATTCCAGTGACATTTTCAAACACACTTTTGTGCCTCTTCTTTGGTTAAGAAAAGATACTTTTTCCCTTTTTGACAGCTAAAGGTACTTCTGCCAGACCTGAACCAACCAGCAGAGAGAAGGAGAGCAGTGGGCAGGACCTGCAGCATTACCCAATCCAATGGTGACCACAATAACAGAGGAAAATCCGTTTCATTTAAAACTCTTTGGCAAATCTGTTCTGTTTGCCAACCCTGGGATCCAAATCCGTGTGCCTCAATCCATTCCAGCCTCCTCCCTAATGAAAAACTCACGTGGAAAAAGCAGCAATGGGCTGAAGAGAGAGTTTGTTTGTTTGTCAGGTTGTGAGAGCCAAGGTGTGATTGACGTTACAGCCGTGGGGACACTGAGGGGTGGTGACACGGGGACTGGCCCTGTCACACATCAGCACTGCTGCCAACACACTGATTCAGCTTTACACTGGTCTGAGCAGATTGCAATGAACCTAGGACTGAGGTATAAATATACACAAATATGTACAGTACACATCCAGGGGGAGTTCTGCACTGGTGACACGGGCAGCCTCAGGAACGCTCAGAGCCGACACCGACCATCCGCTGGCTCATTTATGGAATCATGAAACCAACAACTTCCACTAGAGAGGGCTACAATGGGATCATCCAACTCTCAATTAAAAGCTCCTTCCTCTCACTTCATCCTCCCCATGCCCAAGGCTGGACTGTTCAGAGAGCAGCTTGGAAAGAAGGTTGGTCACAGCTTTGAAAGGCGTCCTCCGAGGAACCCGAGCCCAAAGTGCTCCTGTGCTCCTGTGCCTGTCCCAGCTCCTGTCCTTGTGTGTGTGTGTGTGCAGAACAGTAGAAAATCCAGCTGCCATCAGTTCAGTATAAATACATCCACCCCAGCCATCTGCCACTGGAACAGCTCTGCTGCAGCAATGTCTGTGCAAAGAGGTCATTAAAAATCATCTGATCTTCAGGCGGGACATCATCCACTCCAGTCCTTGGCACAGCCTGGGGACAAGAGACAGCATTCAGGGTAACTCCAAAGGGAACTCCACAGCATCAACCTAAACCCTTCCCAAGAACTCTAAATCACTTCTGGAAACTCCTCACTCCCTGCATGGCACTCCCTAGATCTTATTGTATCATCTCTGGTGAGAGAACTCAGATCCCAGCTCTGAAGTTCTCTCTAATTAGGATTATTCTTAATAAAGCAGTTTTCAGTTTGCCCCCACCTCACCCCACCCTCATTAAGCCCAAATTAAGTCTAATCTCTGTGAGGTGACACCATGGGTTTGATGTAAAGTTGGTGTTCTGAGCCCAAAAATCTTGTAAATCAGGATTATGAAGCAGTGAGGCCCTGGCACAGGTGCCCAGAACAGCTGTGGCTGCCCCTGGATCCCTGGAAGTGTCCCAGGCCAGGTTGGATGGGGCTTGGAGCAGCCTGGGACAGTGGGAGGTGTCCCTGCCATACAGGGGTGGGATGGGATGAGTTTGAGGTCCTCTCCAACCCAAACCTGGGATTCTGTCACTCTTATGGACAGGGCAGGGATGTGTGTTCAACCCAAACAGCACAATCAAACCCCCAGAGTCATTCCAGATCCCCTCCCAAGGACACAAATCCCTCTTACCCCTCTCCAGTGAGAGCACAGCAGGCCTGAATGTGCCACTGGTGATCCTTAATGGAAGTCAGCTTCAGGAACTGGGAGATCTCAGCTACTGTCATGCACTCCTTCACATCCTGCTTGTTAGCAAAGATCAGCAATCCTGCTTTCTTCAGGTCCTGGGGACAGAGCAGAGGAGCTCATGGCACAGCAGCAAAGGATGGGACAGCAAAGCAGGGAACCCAGAGCCCCACCAACAATCCTGCAGAACACAGAGCTGCAGGAAATCCTTGATCCAGCACACCAAAGAGCCAATTCTTGCCATGGATGAGGAGTAAAATACTCAGGACAATGTTTTACTGACAGACCTGCAGGAAATCCTCTGGTCCAGCACACCAAACAGCCAATTCTTGCCATGGATGAGGAGTAAAACACTCAGGTCTGTTCTGCTGACAGAACTGCAGGAAATCCTTGACCCAGCACACCAAACAGCCAATTCTTGCCATGGATGAGAAGTAAAATACTCAGGACAACGTTTGGCTGTGCTCCACAAGGATCAGAGCCCTGTGCACCTGAGCAGCACTGACAATTTGGGAACAGTGAGTCCAAGGATAAGTTTATTTTACCTCAAATTGCTTGGAATTACACAAGAACAGGGGTGTATTATTGAAAATCTTTCCCTTGCAAAGCAAAAAGGTGTTCCCAGGAAGCCAGGCCAGCTCAGGCACTGAGCTGCCCATCAGCCACACTCCTGCTCACAAGCAGCAAAATTAATTCCCAAATAATCAACTGCTCCAGGAAAGAGCTGGAACTGAGCTGCACAACTCAATTTTGCCTCAGCAGCAACTCCATGGAAGCAGCCAGGAGAAAGAAAAGACTTTCAAGGAGCAAAGAAAAGCGATTTTAAATCAATATTTGACTTTCATTGCTGCTGCTCTCTCCCCACGTCACAGCCACGGCTGGGAGGGAGCCTGGGAACATCCTGAGTGTGCAACAAAGGGCACATTCAGTGCCAGGTGGCTCCCAAATGGGCTCCTTCTGCCTGGAATTCCAGGCTTTTCCCGAGGCAAAATCAGCTCCTTAACAACTTCATCCTCCTCCAGAGATCAGCAAACAGAAGATGCAGCAGCATCTAACAGCCTGAAGTGTCCAGCTCTGAAATCCTAATTCTGGACAGCAGCACCAAACCCTTCTGTGCCACACTGAACACTCCACAGCCTGAGCTGCTCTATTGGAATTAACTTTATTAAATATAATTTAAATTCAGCATCAAAAATAAAAAAAAAAAAACAAAAAACCCACAAAACAAACAAACAAAAAAACCCACAGAAAAAATCTAACCAACCCCTCCCTCCCAAAAAAACCCCACACAAACAAANCCACTAACCAAAAAACTGCCCCCCCAAAAAAACCCACACAAATAAAACCAAACAAACCAAACAAACAAAACCAACAAAATTAAAACTTGAAAATCCTATGCAAAGCCCTTGTCTTTCCTCCAAGGAAATCCATAGGCAGGCTGTGCCCTCCCTGCAGGCTCCCAAACTCTGGCTATAAGTTAAATATAGATGGAGTATTTTAGGCTATAATGGCATCATTTTTATGCACATTTCTTTTATTCCAACACTTAAATTTGGAAGCTCAGTGTCAGCTCACACACCCTGATCCACTTTGCATTCAGGTCATGCCACAGGTGCTGCCTGGCTTTTACATCAGCCCAGCTCAGGTTTAGACCTGACCCAAGGCTCAGGTTTAAGGAGGGGCTTGACAATTTAGCAATTTCTGGAATTGCAAATCCCCAGAGAGCAGTGGCTGCTACAGCCAGGGGCTGAGGTTCCTTCAGCTTTAGAGCTCTAACACACATTGCAAAGGTTGTAAAACCCCAGGCAATCAGGAAGGTATCAAAAATTGTTATTAAATATTGCAGGAAACCATGGGGTTTTAAAGGCTCTAATTCAAATATTAACATGGATTGAAGTATAAAAGCCACAGATGTCCCTGACAGGTCCCAGCTGCTGTTTCACTGCAGCACCCTGACAGGCTACTTCTGTAATTTAATATTAATTAACAGCTTTACTGGGACTTTCACAGAACACAGTGCAGCAGGGACAAGGCAGTTCAGGGTGTAAATCTGCTTCCCTTGGCTTGTATCAGCCAGGTAATGAAAATAAAGATTAAAAGAAAGATTAAAAGAAAGATTGAAGACCCAGGGTGCACTCACCTCGTGTGCTAACATTTTATACAGCTCTTCTTTAGTCACAGAAATTCTCTCTCTGTCTGTGCTGTCCACCACAACTATCACAAACTGCAAAGAGGGACAGTGATCAGGCAGAGCAGCTCCTGCTGTTCCCACTCCCAGCCCATTTCCCAGCTGGATTATTATTCCCTGTTCCCAAACCTTCCCAGGAATCCCTCTGGGGTACAAAGGCAGCTCTGACACAACTTTTCACTTTCTGTTCTCCATTCTTCAGTGAAAAATTCATACTGAAAGCAAAAGATTTCTCTGTAATCCCAGACCTGCTTTTGTTCTTTGCTTGCTGTCACTGAGGCACCACAAATCATTTGTTGCAGCCTTTAAAACAAAGTGCATCAGCTTTCTTTGCCTAAATCAAGAATTAACATGCTATAATAACATATAATAGCATATATGTTTTATATATATATGTCATAATAACATATAATAACAGGTATTTGCATGGGATTAAAAAAGTCCTGAAGCTCCAAACTCCAAGAACACCCTCCCAGCTTCATTTGGGCTGGAAAAGAACTTTAAGGAATCACAGCACCTCACAGGGGTGAACTGGAGAACAAAGGTAATTACTGAGGTAATTGCAATTAACCATACAAAATGTAATCTATATAATAGAAATAATTGTATTTGATAACTCATAGGAAACTTTGATTTAAAGCATTCTTTTTATGAAGTTGTCTGCTTGATAAAATTTATATGCATATAAATATTTTATATACTAATATATATATATTTTATATATGTGTGTGTGTGAACTGCAACTGCACCTCTAAAGAGTTCTGAAAACTCCTGGGGGTGTTGAAGCTGATGTTGAGGCTGACCTGAAACAGAGACTGGACAGAGCTGGAGAATAAAGCAGGTATTTATTGAAAGGGCCTGGGTGCACCTTGGACACAAGGGCCTGAGCAGCCCCCAATGATCCCAAGGCCTTACTCTTTTATAAGTTTTGGTCCATTTGCACGTTGGGGTTTAATTGTCCAATTCCAGCTCCAGGCTGTGAAGTCTCATCCTTTTGTTTCTCCCTTCAGCCCCCCCTTGTTTGTGCTTTTGGGCCCCAAAGTCATCTTTAGTTTTCAGCAGGAAAGGATTTGTTCTGTCTACCTACTATCACTTCATATGAGGCTTAAAACTACACCTGAAACAGCAGGGAATTGGAAAAATATCACAGCTAAAACTTTAAGGCATCAGAGGAGGAAAACGTTTGGGCTGTCAGGTTTTGGAGGTCACCACAGAGACAGGGAGGGGGAATCTCCAACTCTGAGAGCCACAAAGGCCAGCCCCAAACAGGAGCAGAGCCCCCAAAGCCAGCCCCAAACACAAGCAGAGCCCCCCAAACACGAGCAGAGCCCCTCAGAGGCAGCCCCCAGCCCCTGACCTCGGTGTTGGGGTCGTGGGTGTTCCAGGAGGAGCGCAGGGACTCCTGGCCCCCGATGTCCCACATGAGGAAGCGCGTGTTGTTCACCACGATCTCCTCCACGTTGCTGCCGATGGTGGGAGAGGTGTGAACCACCTCGTTCATGGAGCTGCACAGGGACAGGCACAGGCACAGGGCAGTCAGCCAGGGGCACCCTGCAACTGCACCTCAAACTGCTCCTGAGGGAAAGAACTGCTGCTGCCAGGGAAAGAACTCAGCAAACTCGCCCAGGTTTGATGGTGGAAGGGGCAGAAATGTCAATAAAAACAGCAGTGAAAAGGACTCAGTGATGTAATAATCAAATTACAGAGCTGGGAGAGCACTCGTGAACAAAATGTGTTGTAATTAACTAAATCATGGAGCTGAGAGAAGTTTTGCTTCAGAAGCTTTTGGGAGCACTCAGCTCTCCTTTCTCCAGGCCCATTCTGGCTCACATGGGACAGAGCAGTTGTTTTGCTTCAAGAATGTGGTTAAGCCACAAGATTTCCAAGGCTTCAGAAAAACAACAGCTCATCCTCCAGCTCCACCAGAAACACTTCACACACTCCATCCCAGGGCAGGCCACTAAAAACAGATTTTTTTTTTCACAATGCTTTAGGTCCTAACTTTCTCCACTTCTCCCCTCAGCACAGTCCAATACACAACTTTTTGGAGACAAATGCAGCCAGTAAATATTTCAAATGTATTGTTTAGAGATAACTGAGAGTGACTTTGTCACTAGGAACACCACTTTCACATCAAACAACCAGATGTGTGCTCTGGGTTCTCCTAAAGTTCAGCCCATTTAAACTCTACTGTAACAGGCAAAAAAAAAATTAACAGTAGCTCCAAGGCAAACCATCTGTGTTCAAAAGAACTTAATTATTTTTTCTTCTGATCATCTTGATATAGCTTTTCATTTTGTATGAAGCTTTTTGAAGTTCCAGCAGAGCTTTTAGTTACAGTGACAGCAATTTGAGCCTTGTAATGGTGCTGGAATATTTCCTGAAGAGGATACAGAGAGCCAAGGAGATAAAGGGATGGTGCAGTGCTGTGAAAAGCAATCCCAGGTACCCTGGGCCAGTGCAAGGAGAGCTGAGTATGAGAATGGGGGAAAAGGAAGTGTCTGGAAGGGGAAAAAATGGGATCTGCAAAGATGGGGTAGGGTCAAGAGGAAGTCAGGCAGGGGAAGGAGAGAGCTGGGAAAGTCCTGTGGAGTTAAAGAGGGTACAAAGACAAAGGAGACATACAGAGATCTGCATGAGAGGGAAAAGAAAGCACTGAAACTGCAGAAATAAGGGGAAGAACCGTGAGACATTTGCAGAGGAAGTGGATTTCAAAGCACCAAGGACGGCCCTGGGCTGAAGCAGCTCCCAGTCTAAAGAAATACCCCTCATTCTGTTTGTGCTTTTTAACATCTCTCACCCCCTCCATAAATCACCTTCACCCTTTCACTCTCGCTGCTCCCAGGGCACGAGCAGCCAGAAATGTTTTGGGCAAGGCAAAGCAGGTGGGAATGTGACAAACCCCAAGCACTCCCAGAAAGGCCCATTTCAATGTGGGATTGGAGCAGCATGGCCACATGGTTTAACAGGGATGATTTCTGACTCAGGAACACTGCTCAGTGCCACAGCACGTGGGAAAGGGCCAATCTGTCCCCAGCACAAACAGACCTTGAGCTGCTTGTGCCACCCAGCAGCTTCTGAGCCTGGGGACAGATTGGTGTCCTCTTATCAAACTGCAGCTGAGGAACTGAGATAGGGAGCTCATTCCAGCTCCATGCAAACCAGGAGCAAGGTTAATGCAAGGCAAACACAAATCAGAGCTTCTGTTGAAGGCACAAGGTGCAGGACAGCAGGGAGATGTTGTCCTGGGTTTGTGCTGGTCCCACCTTGCTCCCTGAGCCCATCCCACAAACGACACCAAATTCATCTCAGCACTGGGGACAGAAGGCACAGCAGGCAGAGGTGCTTTGCCACTCACAGGATGATTTGTGTGCAGTTGAAACCTGTGGTGTGGATCAGAGTTTTGCAACAGTGTCCCGTGGCCAGCCCTCAGTACACTGATACTTTATGGGGCTGGCAGGGAGCCGAGGCCGTGACACCGAGGGCGGCTGGGAGTGCGTGGTAACTGCAGGTGATGAGATCCAAAACCCTCTGAACAAAACCTCATTCATCCAGCAGAGCCCTTCCCAAACCCCAGCCACTCACTGCCACCTGGAGAGCTCCAAATGAAAGCACCCAGGGCCACAGAACACACCTGGAAATGCCCCCAAGGTCCCCCAGCAGGTCCTACTTACAATTGGTACAGAATGGTCGTTTTCCCTGCATTGTCCAGGCCCACAATGATCACTTTGTGCTCTGCAATGAAAACAGCACTGGGTAAGTCACAGCTGCTGGGTCTGCAGCAAGGTTAGTGCCACGTTTGCCAGTGGTTTCCCGAGCCAGCAGTGCCCAGCTCCAGGTGCTGTGGCCAGGTGTGTTTGTGGGCCAGCCCAGGAAGTTTGTGTGGGCAGGTGCTGCCAGGGACTGGCAGTTTCTGCCCCTCCACAGGAACCATTCCTGAGGGATTTCAGAGGGATGTTTTCCATCTCTGACTGCCAATGTCACGCTGGGATCCTCCCCAAGCTCCTGCAGGGTTTTGCAGCCTGTATCAAGCTCCATCCCCACAGCCACAAGAGCTCTCAACTCTCCCTCCATCCAGGCAGTACCTTGATGTCTTTGCACAGACCAGGTAAAAGCCCAGCCAGGCTGGTTTGCAGTGGGATCCCAGTGCCCTCCTCTCCTCCTGGGGAACAGAGGTGCCCTCCAACCTTCCACAGGACACATTCACCCAGCCTGCTCTTGGACCAGTCACCAGGTGCTCCACAAGCCACCCCTGACATTTTGGGGCTCAATGCCCCAACCAATTCTTGCTTCCCTTCAGCACCTCCTCTCTGTGCATCACAAAAGTGACTGGGAACTCTACAGCTGGTGGTGCCAAGCACACCCAAATTTAGGATTTCCAGTTTGGGTGAGCACAGCCAGCTCTCAGCTCTCTTACACAACTTTCACTTGCACAACCAAGCAGGACCAGGCGAGTAAAAGCTGGGTGAGAAGGGGGTTTCTCCCCTCCTTCCCTGTGTTCCTCAAAGGCAACAAAAAGCCATTAAAAACATGTCTAAGCTTTAGACACTGAGACCAACCCCTGGCAGCAAACTACACTCACACTGATTTATCCCAGAGGAGAGGGAGGGGACAGGGGTCAGGTAAGCAGAGGTTTCTCAGGTCTGATTTTATCAATATTGTGTGGTTTTGCAGAGTTGTCTTTTAGGCCATCCAGTACAAATTCCAGCTTTAATAACTTTGCATAACTGCACAATATTGTAAAAGTGTCTGCTTACCTGACCCCACATAACTAGGAACTTTTGTGTCAGGTGGGATGCTGCCAGCATAGTGGATGTTAGGAAATCACTTGGAACAGAAGGTCTGAGGTGGGGCTGGACGCTACAAAACAAAAATATTTTGCTGGATTTGCACTACACTTTAACGGGGACATAACCGGGACATTCAACGAGCAGGTGTGAGAGCACTGAGGGTCACCCAAAATCGAACTGCAAGACTTTAGAAACATGGAAAGAGCATCAGCAGGTGTTTTGCAGCTGAAGTTACAACTCTCATGAACACCTTGCTGTAAAAATCCCAGAGTCCCGGAATGGTTTGGGTTGGAAGAAAAATTCGGGATCATCCAGTGCCACCCCCCTGCCATGGGCAGGGCCACCTTCCACTGTCCCGGGGTGCTGCA
>VWYE01004798.1:15007-27839 GCA_013398995.1 Alaudala cheleensis
AGCGGAGCGGAGCCCGCGGCCGCCTCACGGACGGGCCGGGCCGGGCCGGGCGCGCTGCGCTGACGCGCGGGGGCGGCACCGCGGCCGCCATTACACGGCACCGCCTCAGAGCGCCCGGCCCCGCTGAGCCCCGGGACAGCGAGGGAATCGGGCATGGGGAGCCCCGAGAGACCGAGGGATTCGGGCAGGGGGGAGCCCCGGGACAGCGAGAGATTCGGCCATGGGGAGCCCCGGGCCACCGAGGGATCTGAGCGTGAGGCAGCCCGGTGCCCATGCCGGCCCACCCCGCTGCCACGGGCACCTCCCGCTTCACAGCTGCTCCTGGCACCTGTGCCGGGGCCTCGCCGCCCTCACAGCGAGGGGTTTCTCCCCAGTAACACATGGAGATCACCCCGTGCCCTCAGGTTTAAACCGCTCCTCCATGGCCTGTCCCTCCATGCCTTGTCCGTCTCCAGCTCTCCTGGAGCCCCTTCAGGCACTGGAAGTTGGTTTCCCGGAGCCTTCTCTTCCCTAGGTGTGAACATCCCCAGCCCTCCCAGCCTGGCTGCAGTTTATGAAGAAACTTAAGTTCACTTTTCCCTACTACAACTTGGTGCTCTGAGGAAAACTTGGGAATAACGTGGGTGAAGTTGCTCCCCGGTAGCTGGGGCTGAGTTTGCATAAGGGCACTTACTGCACTGGAATGGGCTCTACGATCTGCCCAGAGCTTTCTCTTCTCTGGCATAAATTTCTCTGTCCAAACACTCCACTGAGTTTAAATGCTTATGGATTTGAAAATTAGTTTGTGTACAGCTGTGTTATTGCCTGAGACAAGACAGGGGTGTTTGCCCTTTCACTTGTCCTGTCCCTGACATCTAATTCCTTCCCCTGCCATGGCAGGGACACCTCCCACTGTCCCAGGATGCTCCAGCCTGGNCACAGCTGTGTTACTGCCTGAGATAAGAGGGGGGTGTTTGCCCTCTCACTTGTCCTGTCCCTGACACCTAATTCCCATGGGCAGGGACACCTTCCACTGTCCCCGGCTGCTCCAAGCCCTGTCCAGCCTGGCCTTGGACACTTCCAGGGATGGGACATAAAATCTCCTTTCTTACTCCAGAGGTTTTCCATCTTTCCTTCAAGCAGCTTTTATTCCCACAGCAGTTTCTTGTGTTTAATTTTCCCTGCTGGTCCAGAACCAAAGCAGCAAGGCCAGAGTAATCTCCAATTTTCCGTGTCCAGAGACGTTTGTGTTTCCTGTTGCTCTGGAGGGGAATTTATGGCCCTGAACAGTTTAAGCAGAGAAATATCCCGATAATGCACAGAGCCAGTCAGTCCATGCCGGTGTCACAGCTGTGGGACCGCGAGTAACCCGCAGGGAAACGAAGCAGCTCCTCCGGTGTAAAGCATCCCCCAAGTTCAGCATCCAGCCTGCAGTGGCATTAATTATTCATTAGCTGTCAATTATCCCCCTTTCTGCCGCTCCTCGGCTTGGAATTTCAGAAGCACTCGGGGTTCTTTTTCTGTTCTCAGCTCTCCTGGGCTCGGGGCAGGGTTCGATGCCTGCACAGCTGTGGGAGAGCTGCCAGAGTTCAATTAAACCATTTATTCGGATTATTTCAATTAAAAAAATACTCCGAGGTTTCCCCCCCGTGTCATTTGTTTGGGTTTTTTCCTGTGGCAGCCTGGCTGAACCTGGATCGTAGTGCTGGTTTTTATGGGCTAAGCTGAGCTTCCCAGTGCTGCTGGAAGCTTTCTAGGGAAGCATTCCAGTGGGCAGGGCTGGGTACAGCCTCGCAATTCCCTCCTGGAAATCCGGGAGGGCTTTTTCGGGTCGTGTACGTTTTGTTCCAGGCAGCTGTAACACAGACAGGGGCAGGGAGCCTGTGCTGGGGAAGTGTTTTGGATGCCGACGCGAGGATTTCACCACGGGAACGCTTCTGTGCAGGAAAAACCCAAACAGAGAGAAAATGGAACGGCTTAGGTTGGAAAAGGCGTCCAAGATATTTGATTCCAACCATTCCCAGCACTGTCCCCTGTCCCCAAGTGCCACATCCACTTTGAAATCCCTGCCGGGATGGGGACTCCACCTGAGCACTTTTTCCATGAAGGAATTGTCCCAAAATCCACCCTGAGCCTGCCCTGGCCCAGCCTGAGGCCGTTCCCTCTCCTCCTGTCCCTGTTCCCTGGAGCAGATCCCAAATCCCCCCCGGCTGTCCCCTGCTGGCAGGGAATTCCAGAGAGGGAACAGATCCCTCTGCATCCTCCTTTTCTCCAGCCTCAGCCCCTTCCCAGCTCCCTCAGGAATTCTCCAGCCCTTTCCCAGCTCCCTCAGGAATTCTCCAGCCCTTTCCCAGCTCCCTCAGGAATTCTCCAGCCCCTTGTCCAGGACAACACAACTTCAGCAGCTCAAGAAACTGTAACCCCTAGGATCATATGAAAACACACAAAAGGCTTGGGTTTTTTTGCTCAGTTATATTTATTTGAAAACCCTTCTGCTTTCCATTAACAGCTTAGATGAAAACTCACATGTTGAGATCTGATTTTGAGCACACAGCCAAGAGAATCCCATGAAGAGAATTTTAAGAGCTTCAGATCAGCCTGAGGGGTGTAGATGCACCATGCCCTGGTTGATGTGCTCCCATCCCTCCAAGGCAGGCTTTGGGTGCTCTCAGCATCCCTGGGAGGGAGCTGGTTCCTGTTACTCAATTTTGGGAAGAGGAGGCTGGAACTCTCTGCCAGAGGCAGCATCTTCCAATGCTCTCAGTTTTCCAAGGTACCATAAAAGGCTGGAGGTGGCACTCGGGGCTCTGAGCTGGTGACAAGGTGGGGATCAGGCATGGCTGGACTTGATGGCCCTGGAGGTCTTTTCCAACCTTCACCATTCTGTGATAAACTATTAATTACCTTTTAATTATCCAAGCCTTTACCCTCCCATCTTTCTGCCCCTTGTTCCTGCCTAGGAACCGAGTGGGAGAACCCACCAAGGACCAGCTCCAAACCCCTGAACATTCCCAAGGATCCTTCAAAGGAGCAGTTGGCTGCAAGTTCCTCAGTCCCTGCTGGATCAGCAGGAATTCTCTGTAATTCTGTACTTCTGGGTCGCAGCTATTTAAGCTCATTACAAAAATAAACATCATTTATTTCGCAGAGCAGATGCATCTCCTTCTCCAGAACCTCATTAAATTTCCCTCAAAATGTTAACACGTGAGGCTGCTGCCAAAAACTTATTGGCAAACAACAGAAATGCCACAGGACTCGGGGTTTCTCCAGAGCATTCTCCCAATCTTGGTGCAGGACACAAAGAGACTGGACAGACTTTTAAACACTTGGTAGTTTTGTTCATTTATTGTAGAAAAGTTATTGTAATGCAGTTCATCTTTGTACATCTAAATTCCAGAAAACAAATCCATAGAAATGAGGATACTATGGGCATGCAGTCTGCATGATCCTGGTCACAAAAATAACACCACTTTTTTTTTTAACTTAATTTTTTTTTAAATTTTTGTCATTTTCTTTGAAAGCCACTAAAAGCAGAGGGAGAGCAGAGCATGCACCACTGTACACATTGCATAGTATATGGTACCCACATGCCTGGTCAGGTGCTACACACACAGGGTCTAGAGGGCAAAACAAAGGGAAAATCAGCAGAAAACACAAATTTGGGGTGGCTCTGTCCCAGTAAAGGCAGTGATGTCTTCACCAGGGTGGCTCTGAGCTGGCTCCCAGGGAGGCAGCACTGCCAGGCTCTCCCTGGGAACCAGCTGGGCTGAGAAACAGAGATTTACCAGGATCTGAGGAGCCCAAGGTGTGGGATGGCTGATCCCAACCTTCTCCCTGCTCTGCTCACACACAGTCTGCATTTGGCTCTCCCAGTCTGCAGCAGGAGGGAATGGATCAGGTGTGTCCCAACCCCAAACACACACATCCCTTAACCTCACCTCCCTTCAGCTTTGCAGCTCTTGGCAATTTTGGATGCTGTGACTCTTCCCCCCCTCCTCCAAGCTCTGCATCCCAGCAAACATTTCCTGGGAGCTCCATTCCCCACCTTGGGCTGCTGGTGGATTCACCAGTCACATCCCAGATCTGCACATTGGCCAAAATGAAAGTTATTAATGTGATTTCAGCTTCCAGGAGGGAATCAGCAGAAATGAATGCAGTGGGCTTTGTGATTTGAAAAGGTTTCTTTTTGTTGCCATTAATTAATTGATATGGAAGGGGTACAAGTTATTGAAAAATCAATCCCATGTGCAAAATGCCAAAATCAACTGCTGAAGTATCAGGCAGCGAGTAAACAGATCAAAAATGCAATAAATCCACTGATGCTGGATCAGGAATCTCCCCCTTGGTTCCAAAAACACGAAGCCAGATGCAGGAGTGGAATTATTGCCAATTTGTGCTATTACAAATGTGCTTCTTTTCCCTTGCTCTGTTTCCACACCGTTGGCAAAGGAGAGAATTTGGAGCTCTGTGGGTTCTGTGCTGCAGAAGCAGAGCAGATTGAACACGGGGATGTCACAGTTAATTACTGTTAATTGGCTTTCAGGCAGCATTGATAAGGCAGGGGATGATCAGGAGGTGCCATTCCTGGGCAGACCTTGCCCTTGGGCAAGGCAGGAGTTGGTGGCACTGCCAAGGAATTTTGGTTCCCCAAATTCCTGAGGCAGGTCCAGAAATCATCCTGAGCCCAAGCCAAGGCTGCTCCCAGCTTTAAGGTTAATAAAGGAGTGACACTTGTTAACATTTCAATGATTTCCACCTCCTCCCCAGACTCTCTGGATGGATTTAATCACAATATTTCTCCTGACTTCTTGAGTGCATTCCACACACAAGGAAAGAAACCTGAAATTTCACTCCTAAGTAGCATTTTCATCTTTTTCTCTGACTTAATTCCATACATATATCTTACAACTTTGTTAAAATGTCCCCTTTTTGTTAAGACACACCTTTATTTTTCTATATAAAATAAACAGGGTTTGGTAACAGCCTCACCAAGGTTATTCCAATGCCTCTTCAAATGACACCACACTTTCTTTTAGGACCATTTAAACTCAGTTTCTCCAGAGTTAAGCTTGGCTGCACTACAGGGTCCTGCAGCCTTTGTGGGATCAATATTTGAGGGAATGAGAGGCAACTCCAACAAAACACATGGCAGCAGAATCCCATGGATCCAAACCTGGGCTGGCACCAACAGGGATAACTTGATTTCAAAATGCACATTTGTAGGAGCAAACCCAGGTTTGTATAAATGGCATTTTACAAAACATCCATCTGATTTTGTCATGTGTAATCTCCAATTATTTTGCCTTAAAAAAAAAATCAGGAATGTGGGATCAAGGACAAGTTTCAGAAGCACTGAACTTGTGAAAGGAAATACAGCAGAGGAGCCATTGAATGGATTATTAAGGAAAAAGGAGTGTCAGAACCCCTGACTTACCCCAATGTGTGCTGGGAACAACAGGAACAGCATTATTTTAGAATGGTGAAGTCAGTAAGGACAGGAGAGTCTGGATGCTCCAGGGAATTCTGTGCTGTTGAGCCCAAACTGAATTCAGAAGATTTGGCATCAAACTGGAGTTACAAATACCAGCAGCTGTGAGTTGCACTTCCCATGGGAGAAATGTTTGGCATCAGGAAAAGAATCTGTACATGTTAAACACAACTCCAGGGAGAAAGGATTTGAAATTCAAAGGTCAACAATTAAAACAATTGATTCCCAAACATAAAAACGTGCTGAATTTTCTCTTTAGAGATTGTTGTTATCACCTTGATTGGTTAAATCCTTGTTAATGCCAAAGTGTCCAAATGAGAAACTCTGGTAACAACAAAACTTTTTAAAAATTCCATCTTTTATAAACATTTCTAAACCCTCTGTGCCAGAGCTCAGAACAGAGCTCTGCTCTTTAGTATTGTTTTAATACCAAGAAATGATGTGAGGACTGGAGAATGAGGCTGGATTGCTTTACTCAGGAACACAAGAACTCCACCACCAAACCCTCAGAGATCTGCTCAGCAGGACTGGAACCCCACCAGGAATTACCAACCCTGATCCCCAGCACAGCTTTCACTCCTTCCTGTGGCCTGAACACAAATCCCTTTCTCAAACAAACACTGCCCATAGTATCTAATAATCCAATAAGTGAAGAGTCTCCCAGCATGGTGTATTTGTACTTAAAGAATACCTGTTTTTAATTAATTAATGAAAGAATTAAACATCCCAGGTTCCTTTTGTGACAGTGGAATGGGCTCTGGGAGAAACTCAGCACAGCCAGGAGCCAAGGCAGCTCAGCCCCATGGAATGAGGGACCCCAGGCCCATCCCTGGCTTCCCTCAGGGGTTTGTTTTTGTCAAACCCGAGTTGTTTTGGCACTTGAGATGTTCAGGGGATGGACTGAGCAGAGCGTGGTGCCTGGGGGGACGTGGAAGACTTCAAACGAGGCTCTAGGAAATCTCTGTCAGTGCTTTGCAGCAAAGATGCAAATATGCAAATCTCCTCAGGCAGTTAATGAGCTGATCCCTAATCTAGAGCAGAATAAAGAGGAGCAGCTGCTGCCCAGGGTTGTGCAGCTCCCCTGCAATCAGGATGCAATGCAGGAGCAAGGAAAAGCTCAGAGGAGAAGGGGTGGCCCAAGGCCTCCTGTCTCATGCAGGTTTGGGTGCTGGACATGGAAAAAGGGCTGGAAAACTTCCTGGAGGATGTTCCACTGCTGCAGCACAGAACCCTGGAGGAGCTGCAGGTGCCAGGGCAGGTCCTGCTGTGTTCCCTCAGCCCCAGAGCTCCTCTGGCATCTGCAGCCTGAGGGAAGCAGGCAGGATCAGGTGTGGCAGCATCAGATCCATCCATCAGATCCCAGTGGATGCACAGATTTCCTTATTTCCTTTGGTAACTGGTCCCTTGGGATCAGCCAGTGGTGCTGGAGCTGCCTGTTAGGCAGTGGGGTCATTAATGATTCATTAATCAGGTGTCTGCCACCTCTGAATGCTGCTGGAGATGGGCTTGGGTGTCCCACAAAGGACAGGGATTGCTCTTCCCAGGAACTTCAAGAGGATAATCAGACTCCAGGATGCTGGAAACACCAGTGGTCTTTGCCAACTGGTCCAGGAAGCAGAAGAGAACTGGAATATTCCAGAAATTCCTTTAGTGCTACATGCTTTCAAAGCCTGGGGTCAGCAGGCTTTGGGAGGAAAACAAGCAAATAAAAACAGGTAACAATC
This sequence comes from Alaudala cheleensis, assembly GCA_013398995.1. Classification (NCBI taxonomy): domain Eukaryota; kingdom Metazoa; phylum Chordata; class Aves; order Passeriformes; family Alaudidae; genus Alaudala; species Alaudala cheleensis. The sequence goes on from VWYE01004798.1 coordinate 22,199, forward strand.
CTTATTTTGGGGAAAAACATAAAAATAGTTGTGAGATGAACCTGCACAAACAAATGCATCATTGTGTCAGTTCCAGGGAATGTGTGCAGAGGGAATTTTGGGAGGCTCTGCTGGAAGATGGGCAATGGGGGGGTTTCAATTGTCAATCCCATGGGATCTAAGGCTCTGCTGATGGTGTGAAACACGAGGCCCAAGCACAGAAATTCATCTCTGGGAAGGAACTCAAGACTCAGTGGGTGACAGGAATGGTTGGTGAGGAAGTAAGGCAGCAATATCTCCAAGGATTGATCATAGCTCTTGGAATCCAAAGCTTGGAATCAGCTCCACCCCTTCCCTGGGAGCAGGTTTTTGTCTGATATTCCCTTTTTATTGCAATTCTGACCGAGATGGTGTTGGGAATGTTCCTCACTGGTGGCTGCTTGAGCCCCATCCCTCCCCTTGGGTTTCATGGCTGGAATGGATCTTCTGGAGAGTTCTGCTGGCACCCTCAGACACTCAGAGGTGCATTTGGGAAGATGGAACCTGTGGGCAGCTACTCGGGGTACTGGGGTGTAGGTGCTCCACACACAGAGGAGGGGATTGTTTTCCATTTAAAAAGGAGAAAAATGGGAGAAAAATCAGCTGTCTCTGTACTCCTGTTCCATTTTGGGACTTGTAGCTGCATTCAGGTAAAAGAGAAGGAGAAAACAAAGACTATTCCCAACCTCCAAGCACACAAACGATGGAGTTTGTTCCTTTTCCTGTCCCTGTTTCCTGTCTCCTGTCGCAGTTCCTCCCTGCTGGTCCCAACACAAGTATCAGGACTGGCTGAACTCAAGAATCATTTGGCTGCAACATTCATGCCAGGTCTCAAAAGAATTTCCAACTGGAAAGTGTTTTGTAACTGCTGCAATAATCTGGGGTATTTGGCACTCTCGACAGTTTACATTTGGTTTGTCTGAAAAAGCCATTCTGGAAAGAAATCATGAGAATAAATCCTTTTATTCTAACCTGAAATGGAGATTGAGCTCCCAGCAAATAAATACTGGAGCTGACTTTCTGACTTTCAGTGGTTTGTAATTTTCAGATTTTTCTTTGTATTTGTTTTTTTTTTTCCCAACATGCTCACGTCGACTTTCCAGTCAATTCACCCAAATTCCAACAGGAATTGGTTTATAAATTGGTTCCAACTGGAACTGGTCATTTGGAATTTCCAGCACAGGAAATCATTTTATAAGTGCCTCGATAAGTACCCAAAATTACAAACGGATGTGTCTAATACCTAAGGACAAGAAAAAAAAAAAAAGGCTATAAATGCAAACGCTGTATGAAACCCAAAAAAATAATCCCAAAAACAACCTCTACGATCGGGCAGAAACGGAAGGGCCGGGCTGGGTTTTGCTGCCCCCTAATTAAACATCAATGACAGCAGAGTGCAACCGCGGTGTCACCGCCGCACCCGCCAAATTAACATGACCCTAATTGTTATTTCTAGCTACGTTATGGCAAGGTATCGACGGATGGATGCCGCGTTCCCCCAGTCCCCCGGGCTCAGAGCCGGTGCCGCGAGTCGTGGCTGTACCCGCCGGGGGAGCCGCGGTGCCGGTGCGGTTTGTACAAGTCCTGGTAGGGGTCGGGGTACTCCTCTTCCACCAGGGGGTAGTGGTCTCGGCTGTGCTGGGAGCTGGAAGACAAGCGGTTCCTGCTCTTGCGAGCCCTGTCGCTGTGCAGGTTCTCGTCGGACGTGCCGAGGCTGCGCCGCTCCACGGGCGAGTTCTCCGCGGAGGGGCCGCGCCTCCCGCGCTGGCTCTGCGGGGCCAAACAAGGGCAGCGTTAATGATCCGCACCCCGGGCTGCCCCAGCTCCTGCCCAGCCCATATCCGAGCATCCTGCAGCCTTTCCTGGCACTCATCTCCCAGCACAGCCCGCCCTGCTCGCAGCGGCTCCTGGAGCGGGAGGCTGAGCAGTTACACGGAGCATGAAAAGTGAGCTGATGTAGTCAGCATTTATCACTTTTCTCTGATCAGGAACAGGACATTCGCGCTGCTGCTCTGCTTAGGGAATGGCTAAGCGTCCGTTTCTCAGCTGAAGATGTTCGGGTTGGTACTAAAGCTCTGATTTATTTAAAAACCCCTCCTAAGACCAAACCAGTCTGCTCTCAGCAGGCAGCCAAGGGGAGGCTAAAATCATTAGGTAATAAATTCTCCCTCCAAACTCTTCAATTCACAGTATTTCAATATGCTGACAGAAAATCCCTCCCTAAGATAATTTATGAATTAGAAGGCTTTGCTCTCCTCACGTTCCCATGATGACAATGCCCATCATTTGTCACATGAACAAAATGAGTTTGTATCTTTGTACCAGTTAATGGCACAAGGAAGAAATTGCCTAAAATCAGTATTTTGGTTGCTTTCAGCACACATGAAACCTCTCAGGAGTATCAGCACCCATCTCTCAGGACAAACTCCGTGCTGAAACTCCAGCCCCTGCTCTCTGGGATGTAAAACCTCCCTCCTGCTGCTCCAGCCTCTGCCTGGCGACTCTTCTCCTGAATTATTGATATCCAAGGTCGGTGTGGCCAGGGCAGGGATGGAGCAGGGGGTGTGGGGTTACAGCTCCAGGCTCCTGCAGAGGGGCCCTGAACAAGGGGACTCTCTGCAACCCCACCCCAGAAACTGGGGACAACCCCAGCCAGGGGATCCCCAATTCTCCTCAGGTTTTAGTGGGAATTGTGGAAAATTAAAGGCAGGCTGGGAGAGCTGGGAATGTNCTCGGGTTTTAGTGGGGATTGTGGCAAAGTGCTTCAGAAATTAAAGGCAGGCTGGGAGAGCTGGGAATGTTCCCCTGGAGAAGGGAAGGTTCCAGGCAAGAACTCAGAGCCTGAAGGGGCTCCAGCAGAGCTGGAGAGGGACTGGGGACAAGGGATGGAGGGACAGGACACAGGGAATGGCTCCCACTGCCAGAGGGCAGCAATGGATGGGATCTTGGGCAGGAATTCCTGGCTGGGCTGGAATTCCCAGAGAAGCTGTGGCTGCTCCTGGATCCCTGGCAGTGCCCAAGGCCAGGTTGGACAGGGCTTGGAGCAGCCTGGATGGGCTTTAAGGTCCCTTTGAACCCAAACCATTCTGGGGTTTCACGATGAATTATCCCAGTGTTTATCCAAATGCACTTTGGATGTGTAATCCCCTCATCAACTGCAGCTTTAACTCTGTGCTCACCCCTCTGCCTCCCCTGTGCTTGTTCACCTCTTGGGCTGCTGCTTTCCTGCCACCTTCCCACTCCCCTGGGCTGTGTGCTCAGCCCAGTGCTGCTGCTGAGCTCCTGGGGGGCAGCAGGGACACACCTGGGCTGGTTACACTTGGCCCCAGGTAACTTTTGATCCTGCTGTGTGATTGCAATGATTACCTGCAGGAAGGTTGGAGAAACCCCAATCCTCTGGAGCCTAAGGAACATCTCCCCAAACCCCAAACTACAGGATTTGAATCCATGCACTGAAATTAGAATGTGTTTAGAGCTAACCAGTCACAGAGGCCAAAGACTGGTTCTGAGGAGTTGGAGAATCCCAGGATGGTTTGGGTTGGAAGGGAAATTAAGGATCACCTAATTCCAAGGACACCTTCCACTATCCCAGGTTGTTGCAAGCCCCATCCAGCCTGGTCTTGGACACTTCCAGGGATCCAGGGGCAGCCACAGCTTCTCAGAGCAATAAATATTTTTCTGTGCAAAGATTAAATTTACTCTTCCCCCTCAGCTCAGCATGGAGCTCTTCCTTTAAGGAAGGCAATTGCCCAGGATCAGGTGTGGCAGTGCCACCTGTGCCCGCTCTGGCTCTGTGCCACAGAATGGGACTCTCATCACCTCTGTGAGTCAGGAGTTCAGCCAGAACTTTCAGTTCTCAGTAAGCCAAAGTCCAGGTAAAAATGGGAGTCTCCCAAATGTGGATTTGGTGCAGCAGGCACAGCCTGTCCCAGCACACCTGTGTCAGGCTCAGGGCTAAGTGAGCCTTTGGGCTTTTGCCTTTCTGTCCCAGAGGTACCAAGGGCACAAGGAATATAAAATCTTCTGTATCACAAGCACCTTTGCTAGTTTAATTAGCCTGAGTGCCTTTTAATTACCACACACATCATCACAGTGAAAGCTGATGCAAATCCTTCAAAGGTTGGAATGAGTGTAAAACCTCCTGGTGGATAAGAGGGATGGTGGAAGTCCTTACTGTGAGACACCCCTGGAAAACAGCAGGGCCTGGACCCTCCTGGCATGGAAAACCTGCAGCCTGTGGCTGGGCATGGATCACTCCAGGAGAAATTTACCCCTCTGCAGAGCACCAGCACCATTGATCCCACCAAAACCCTTTGGAATTCGGGTGAAGTGGGGATTAAGTGATGCATACCTTCAGCCAGCCCACTGCACAGGGGTGATTTTCATCTTCAGTGTGAGTTTTCCCTAAGTAAATGGAGCAACATTTCACAGTTATTGCTGGTGTCCATTGATCAGAGAGAAATAAATGCCTGAAAAAAATTCTGTGGATACACCCAGTGCTCAAAATGAAACTGAAGAGGTGAAAGTTCTGCAGATGGTATTTTATTGGCATGAAGGGATGGCAAACTGAAATTTTAAGGCAAGTGGAAAATGGAAACAAACAGTTTACATGTGCATGTTATTATTAGTAACAGAACAGTGCTTGTGCTTTCAGCCACTCAGGAGACAGTGACTTGCTGGTCCCAGTAAAACCAAGCAGGGCTTTAGGAAGGTGAGTGCAGGAATTAAGCACCTTCAGGGGAGTGCAGCTCACTCAGAGCAAACCCAGCTGGATGTGAACTGCAAACACCAAACACCAGTCATTTCCTCCAGAACTGTTACCTGCTTCCAGACACTCCAGCAGCAGAGCAGACGTTACATTTGTCAGGTGAATTATTCATTAAATGTCATTTGTTCAGTTCTATTTCTGACACCCATTAGCAAGTGACACTCCTGGAGTCCCACACACACTGAGACTTGCAGGATTTTAAAGCTCCCTGCAATCCTGAGCCCCTCAAAGTTAATTCCCAGTCATTAGCCCCAAACATTTCTGGTTTCAAACTTAATAAAGCACGTACTTCTCATTAAGGACTATTTACATGCCACGATTGAAGTGTCAAAGTTCAGCCGAGTCTGAGCTATCCCTGTGGAAAAAAAGGGTCACAATTTTTTTTCAATGGGTAAAAAAAAAATGTTTTTTATTCACACTCAAACAACAAGTTTTTCCACCCAAAAGGGAATGTTTGGTGAAGTTATGAGGGCAGAATAAAAGGGATCATAACAGAGCTGACACCTGGCTAGGAAATGGATGGGAGGTGGGAAGTTATTTTACTTCCCACTAAAGGCAGAGCATTCCCAGTTTTCAGCACTGGGCTGGGGGGCTGCTTCCTCACTGGTTCCAGCCTGAGCTGGTGCTGGCAGTGGCCAAAGAGGGAGCAGGGCTGGGTGTGAGCACACACTGAGCACCCTCAGCTGCTCTGCAGTGCCCAGGGTGAGTGTGAGCACACACTGAACACACCCAGAGCTGCTCTGCAGTGCCTGGGGTTGGGTGTGAGCACACACTGAGCACCCCCAGAGCTGCTCTGCAGTGCCCAGGGTGAGTGTGAGCACACACTGAGCACCCCCAGAGCTGCTCTGCAGTGCC
>VWYE01004798.1:28162-41195 GCA_013398995.1 Alaudala cheleensis
CGGGGGCGCAGGCCCGAACCACCCCCAGCTGCTCTGCGGGCCCCGGGGCTGGGTGTGAGCACACACTGAGCACTCCCAGCCTCTCTGCACTGCCCCGGGCTCAGTGCCCGAGCACTCCCAGCCGCTCCGCAGTGCCCGGGGCCCCGGGGGCGGTCCCTACCTGCAGGCCGGAGATGGCGGCGGGGTACGGGGACAGGGCGCTGGGTGCCAGGTTCCTGCCCAGCAGCGGCGTCATGGGCGTGGCGCTGGACGTGTGCGTGGCTCTCCAATAGGCCTCCAGGTACTCGGCCAGGTGCTCGCAGGCGTCCTCCAGCTGGTTCTCGTCCAGGATCACGTCAAACATGTCCTGGGCACACACAGGGACACGCAGGGCAGTGACACGGGGGACACGGAGCTGGCAAACGCTGTCACAAGTGAGCCTTGGGATTGTTCAGTGAACAGGGAAACGTGGAGAGGGGATTCTGGTAGCAGCAGGGAGTGCCAGGGGGATGGATTCACACTGAAACACAGCAGGGATCAATGGGATTTTGGGAAGGAATTCCTGGCTGGGAGGGATGGGAGGCCCTGGCTCAGGGTGCCCACAGAAGCTGTGGCTGCCCCTGGATCCCTGGAAGTGTCCCAGGCCAGGCTGGACATTGGGGCTTGGAGCAGCCTGGGACAGTGGGAGGTGGTTTGAGGTTTGAGTGGACCTGGATGAGGTTTGAGGTCCCTTCCAACCCAAACCATTCCCTGGCTGGAAAAGAAAATGGTACAGGTGGGTTTAGAGGGTGACCAAGAGCCGAAGTCCTCAGGAGTCACTGGACACTGCCCCTGAGCTCTATTTTATTCCCAGGCACAAAACTCTTCAATTTATTTCTCTCCAGTGCTGATGGCCCTAAAACCATTCCCAGTGCAGTCCTGCCAGCAGCATTCCTGCCTCAGGGAATTCTGCAGGCACCACCTCCAAGTGCTGGCTGTAACCACCTCCATCCCTGATGTCCCCCAACCTGCCAGGAGCCCCTCGAGACAAACACGAGCCTATTTTCAGCAGTTCAGCTTCCTATCTCATCTCTAATCTTAACTCTGCAAAACACTGTGAGAACAAGCACAGGAAATGGAAAATAAGTGCAGGTGCTGTGGGTGTAAAGGGCAACTAACACCAACCACAGACTGCTCTCTTCCACCTGTTTTTACAGCTCTCAGAATAAGATTTTAAATAATAAAGCTTTTTTAAAAAAATTTATTCTCTCTTCTCATCATGGCAGAGAAAAGTTTCTTCCTCTGCCAGCAAGGAGTTTTCTTCTAATAGAATATCCCTAACACTGCATCCCTTGGTGCAGTTCAGTGTTTATTGCTCTTCTTTTTATTATTTTTATTATTCTTTTGCTCTTCTCTTTGTTTACTGCTTTTACTCTTTTGCATTCACCCAGGTGTTGATGCACCACACATTCCAATCNGCTTTTTTAAAAAAATTTATTCTCTCTTCTCATCATGGCAGAGAAAAGTTTCTTCCTCTGCCAGCAAGGAGGAGTTTCCTTCTAAGCAGAATATTCCTAACACTGCATCCCTTGGTGCAGTTCAGTGTTTATTGCTCTTCTTTTTATTATTTTTATTATTCTTTTGCTCTTCTCTTTGTTTACTGCTTTTACTCTTTTGCATTCACCCAGCTGTTGATGCACCACACATTCCAATCAATCACTCACTTGTGGAAGAAGTTATCAATTAGAACACAGCTCAGTTAGAAAATAAAATAATGTGGTTTGCTTACACATATTTTGCTTTGGAAAAGCTTTGAGATTAAACACTTGGGAGTGTAACAACACTTGGGAGTGTAACAAGTTTTCTTAAATAAAGAATTAAACTGGATTTAGGACTCCTAAAAACTGGCACCCTTTGAGTATTTCAGTGCACAGTAACTCAGGACTGGGGAGCCCCAGGCTGTGCCTGGAGGTCACTGGAAGAGCTGCAGGACCCTGGCAGGATCCTGGCACACAGAATAAATGACAGAGAATAAAACACTCAGGTTTTCTCTTGCACTGAGCAGTTCTGCTCACCCCTCAGCTGCCTTTGTTCTGTTCCCAGGCATTTGGCAGGAAATGCTCATTTAGGGAGATCCCTGTTTGGGAGGGTCATGGAGTAAAGCAGTTCCTCTGCAAGGTTTCCTTACATGCACAGAAGTTCCCACAGGAGCACTGCCAGCCCCTGGTGACTTCAGTGACACAAGTGGCCTTTCCTGAAGAGTGGCCACTGTCCTCTGCCATTTCTTTTTAATTAACCAATGCACTTTAATTCTGCTGCTGTGTCATTTTTAAGGTATCTTTTAGGTGGTGTCAAATAGACCAGAGGGGTTTGCACCCTCTCTTAGCCTGGGCATGAATTCAGAAGTCTTAAAAAATAACAACCATGATGAACTGTTTATGAGCAGGGGATTTAAGGATGTGCAGTTTGTGTTTCCTTGAGCCCTGTCATGTTCCTGCAGTGGAGTTCTTGGAGTCCTGCAACATTCCTGGAGTCCTACAATACTCCTGGAGCCCTGCAGTGCCCGAGCTGGAGCAGCATCAGGGGCAGATTAGCAAGGAATTAATAATGAAAGCAGTTCCTGAGCTCAGATATGCCCAAAGAGACAGCTATTTTTACAATGTCTAGACATGCAGCACCAGCTCATTCCTTGTGGCTGCCTCTCAGCAAAGGAACAGAGTGAGCACTGCCTCCTTTGCAAGGATCTTCCCTTGAAATAAACACTCCAAATTCTCCTCTTGCAGGAATCTGAGCTGCAGAAGGGATGAAGCACTGCCTCTGCTCTTAGCAATGTACTTTTACTTCATTAAATCATGGGCTAACTCTAATTTCAAGCCAAGGCAGACTGTCAGCTCCCTGGGAGAGCTCAAAGTCAGCCATCACTTCCTGCCCATCACCAGTGCCAAGTGCTGAGCTGGTCTGTGAGCAGCTCCTGGGCAGGGCAGGAACAGCCTGGGAGCAGGGCTGGGTTCAAGGCTGAAACCTGGGACTCTGATATTTGGGGAGGCTTTTCTGATCCACACCTGGCTGCCCTCAGCACTGGGATGCAATTCCAGGACTGGGTGTTGAGGCTGAGTTTAGTAAACCTGGGCATGGACAATGCCAAGTGTCACAATGCACCCAAAGAGCTGCAGCAGCACAGGGATCATTTCATGGAATCTGGGAATCCCATGAGCTGGAAGGGACCTAAAAACCCATCTCACCCACCTCCTGCCATGGCAGGGACCCCTTCCACTATCCCAGAGTGCTCCAAGCCCTGTCCAGCCTGGCCTGGGACACTTCAGGGATGCAGGGGCAGCCGTGGCCTCCCTGCTGACTCCTCTCATTTCTATGTGAGCAAAGTGAAGCTGAGGAAGAGGCAATCACTGGATAAAGAGCAAGAACAGGCTGTGACACTGCCCAGGGCTGTGTGTGCAATGCCAGGGGAAGCACCTTTCACACAGCACAATGTGCACAGGGCAGTTCTGTGTGTGAGCTCAGGGCAAACACCACAAACCACTCCAACAGGGGCAGCAGCAAGGCCACTTCCTCAGCTCCCATCCATCAGGAGTTGGGATGTGTTCTAGAGGGATCAGCTGGCTCTCCAGGACAGTTACAGTTCTGGCTGGGTTAGTGGGACCTGGCTGGCTCACAACAATGACCCATCAGCATTTTAAGAGTTCACAGCTCAGTAAAACATTCCATGTGAGAGATGTAACCCAGCTGAGATGTAACCCAGTGAAGCTGTCACTGCCTTGGCACCCAGAGGGGTCTCTGCACTCCCATCCCAATATCCCACACAAAAATCCTACACAAAGCCACATCCCAGTCCATTCCCACTGCCTCTGTCCCAGTGGAAAACTAAAAGCAACTTTGAGCTGCCCTGTCCAAACCCCTGCAGAGCCTCTCCCACAACCCTGCCCATGAGCCCTGCAGGCCTCAGCTCCATCAGCAGGGATTCAGGACTCCAGGAGAGGGGCAGGAGCTTTCATCAGGAGCTGGGAGAGCAGTGGCTGTGCTCTGATGAGGTGACTGGGATGGCCTGCAGGAGCAGGATCAGGAGCAGGAGCAGGAGCAGGGGACCAGGATCAGGACCAGGATCAGGAGCAGGAGCAGGAACAGGGGACCAGGAGCAGGAGCAGGGGACCAGGATCAGGACCAGGATCAGGGCTCACATGCCTCCACACCCCTTTCCCTTTCCCTTTCCATCCACTCCCTCTGCAGCCTCCTCTCCCAGCTGAGACTTTGTCCCTCTGGGAGCTGGAGCTCCACAGATGATGTCATTTGCTGATGAGCAGCTCTGTTGTCCCCTCCACGTCACTCCTGCCCTGTCACCCAGCCAAAGACCAAAACAAACCCGGGGCAGGAGATAAGCAGGATGAAAGTCTGCAGCACTTTGTGTCTCACGAGTGTGTGAGCACCACCAGGGAGTGATAATGGATGGAGCCAGCTCAGCACAGCACAGCAGGAATCATCCCAATTCCACAAAGCAGGAGCTCTTCAGCCTCTCCTCTGTACTTACTGGTGGGCATTGTGCAAGTTTATCAGCTGCCACCAACTGGACATTCAAGTGTTTGCTCTGTGACTTCCCTCTGGACTTGATCAGTCGCTGCAAAACCTGACAGGAGGAAAGGGCAAAAGGTGAGTTTAAGGATTATTCCTCTCCCTAAAGCTCAGCCTGACATCCCCCTGAGGGATTACCAAGGGCAGAAGCTCTCCATAAAATATTGCCCTTGAATATCCCAAACCTTTCTGATAACCCCTCTGAGAACTGGGTACATTTCCCTCCGGATCATGTCTGAGCCCTTGAAAAATTTCAAATATATTTTTGCTTTATCCTACTTTAAGCCCTAAGTTATTTCTGACAATAGAGAAGCAGGAACATTGTATTTATACAGAATTACCTGGATTGCTGGCTGAGTCCCCCTTTCCAGGTGCAGATTCCACACTGCCCATTCCCACCCTGCCCTGCAGGTCCCTCCTGGATTTTCAGGTGAGGAGTTACCTTTGGAGAGGACACCTTCACATGGACAATAATTGGTGCTAGAGATGTCTTGATAAGCTGTGCAGGGTGATTGATGGTGTCTGCATCCAGGACAACCAGCTGTAAGGACCTGGCCAGCTCAAAGATTCTTTCAATCTCACTCTGCACTTCAGCTGCAAAGGAAAACAAAGCAGGAAACCACTGAACCCCAGAACACTGGGATAAAAATATCCTCACCCACTTCACAGACTCCTCATGTGAATTGATTGCATTGCCATGAAATAACCTGTTAGCTCTAGTGCAAGCATCACTCAGGATGGCAGAGATCTGGAATTTGGGTTCTTTTTTCCACCAATCCCAACTCCTCTTAGTTCCTGGGATGGTGTCCCAGAGAGCAGGATATTGGAATGCCTGTGATACACACAAATTTCCACCCTTGTGCAAGAAAGAACCACACAATCACAGAACCATCAAGGCTGGAGGAGGCCTCCAAGTCATGGAGTCCAAATAAAAATTCCTCAGGCTACTGTTCCCCAGCAGTGCTGCCACTGAGGAGAGGGGCAAGACCCAAAGTCTCACAGCCAGACAGCAAAACTCAGCTGTAACTGCTCAACAATAAACACAAAACTGGTCCCAGGGTCAGGAGTGACATTTCCTTGGCTGGACAAGTGAAAGCTCTTTGGCTCCTGGTGATGTGGAATTAAAAGCACAGGGAGGAGCAGGAGCTGTGAGGCCTCGGGATTATGCAGTAAAATGCTGTGGACACATTTAAATCTGCAGAGCTGATGTGATCTTGGGAATGGCTGGAGCTGTGCCAGGGCAGGTTGAGGTTGGATTTCAGGGAAAGGCTCTTCCCCCAGAGGGTGCTGGGGCTCCCCAGGGGATGGGCACAGCCCCAAGAGCTCCAGGAGCGTTTGGACACTGCTCCAGGGATGGCCAGGCTGGGATTGTTGGGGTGTCTGTGCACAACCAGGAGCTGGATCCATGAGGTTATGGGTTCCTTCCAGCTCAGATTCCATGAAGGAAGGCTGGATTGGTGTCCCTGTGCCCCCTGTGTGTGAGCAGAGGCTGGACCCAGCTGGGCAGTGCTCACCTAGGCTGGACCTGGTGTTGGAGCGCTCGATGATGGCTCTCTTGCTGGGGTTGTTGAGCACAGACCTCTTGGCCAGGGAGATGTCAGCTGTCACCCTGGTTATGGATATCCTGGGAGGAGAGCACAGCACACACAAACACAAGAGTGGCATTTCCAGCCACAGCCCATTCCAAAGGGCAGACACAGCCAGACATGCTCAGACATGTTTCCAGATGAGTGATGGCATCATTAAACAACAGCTGAAGTGAAGTGCTGGCTAACTGGGAAATATTTCCTGTTCCCTGGGCTCTGGGATGGAGTTCCTGCTACTCTCCTTAGTGCCTTCATTAACTTTTCTCCTCCCAGCTCACTCCTCTCCTGCATGAATTTGCACAGTGCCATGAATGTGAGGCTTGGGGCTCTCAGAACAAGGGAGCTGCAAGGTGCCAGCACCTGCTCTTCCCTCAGAGCTACACCAGGAGTAAAGAACTGAGTTACACCAGCCAGCAAGAACCAGCCTGGGGCTGGGATGAGCAGGAGAAAAGGAACTGGAGCTCTCTGGGCTGCCTGAACTCAAGTTTAATTTCACTGCACCTCTTTAACTTAAGGCAGGTGATTTCTTTACTTCATCTGTCAGTGAGTTAGAAAGGCACAAAATGTTACAGAGCAAAGACCACACAATCCCTTCATGGAAAATCTGTTCAGGATGAGCCAAGGAGCCAGGAAAAATGGACAGAGAGCAAGCTGGGAATGACCAGCAGCTTTTGCACAGAACCTGAGAGTTATGCAGCTCTCAGTGAAATTTTCAGCTGCAGGGTTAAAAGGAAGTGCAGTTGTTTTTCTGTATAATACATAAATAAATGCATTGCCAGAAAATACAGAAGTACAAATGAGTTTCAAATAGAAATGGATGGATTGTGGGTCTTTGGCTCACTGGCCAGCAGGGGAGGGTGCAGTTACAAAGGAAGGAGCTGGCAAAATTCAGAGGCAGGGAAGGAGTCAGGGCTCTCTTTAAAAAAAACTCTTCCTTGGACACTCAGCTCCTTTCTTGGTAACGTGGACCTCTCCCAAAACTGCAGAGGAGATGGAAAGAAAGAAAGAAAACAGAAAAGGGAGGGAGGAGAAAGACCACAAAGGCATGAAAAGTTGGCAGGAGGACCAAGAAGCAGCTTTTTCCTGAGTTCCTCAGAGCTGAAATCAATGGTGTCAGGCTGCTGGTGGCACTGAGCTCTCCACTGCTGAAATTCCACACTCCCACCTGATCCAGCTGCCAATAGTGCTGATGGAATTAGGAGTCCAGAAAATCACTTGAGCTGAGCAGCTCAGAACAGGGCAGGAGAGCAGACACTCTGCACAGAAGTTGCTCATTAAATGTTCTCTTTGAGCTGTTCAGGATCAGCTCAGCACTGCCACCTCCTCACTCCCAAAATCCCTAATTCCTGCTCCAGCTCTTCTACAGAACATCATTTTCCCTGCCCCAGTGCCCATGGTTTGGGCATTTCAAACCTGACTTTGTGTTACGTGTTACCAGAACAGCTCCTTTTCCCAGCTGGAATAACAGGGAAGGGCAGAACATCCCAAAGATGCAGCAGGCACCTACAAGGACTGAGGTGATGCCATGGCCCAAGCCTTGCTCCTAGCAAGGAAATCCAAATTATCCTCTGCAGCTCACCAGGAAGTGCTCCCTCCTTACCATTCTTTTTCTGTGTTTTATTTCTCAGCATTTCCTTCTTCCAACCACCCTTTTCAGTATTTTTGCCTGCTTAAGGCAGTCAAAGTAAAATCTTACATAAGGAATATTTTAGAGCTGATTTTTCTTAGCTGTTGGGAAGACCCTGAGACAGAATTCTTGTATTAAACTAAGAAATCCTAACCCAGGCATGGCAGAAATGCAGACATGTGCACCCCTGGAGACACATGAGCTGTGTCCCACTCTTCAGTGGTGACACAAAGCCAGAGAATCAGCTTGGATCATGCAGCAAACCCCCTGGCATTAAAAAAAGAAATCAAATAATCCACTGAGATGTTAGTGACACATGGGCAAAGCAGCATGAGAAGGACAGAGTTTCTCACCTCCCATCAAACCTGTGCTTCAGGAAGTCAAAGAGAGCTTTCTGCATCATGTCTGTCACCTTGGCAGAGGGGAGAAGATTGAGCAGGGGGATGGACAGGGAGAGAGAGAAGCCAAAAGGAAGGAAAGAGGTGAGTAGAAGGCAGGGACACAGCCAAGAATCACCACCCTCTGATGGGCAGAACCATCCCAGTGCCATGCTCCTGCCACAGGAGAGTTCCCTGACTCACTGTGTGCTCCTGTCCTGAGCATTCCTCACCCCCTTCCACATCCAGAACGTTCCCAAAGCTCCACAACACAGCACAACTTATTTCCCTTCCTTCCAACTGATTCCTTCAGCTTTTAGTCAGAAAAAACCCAGTCCAAATAATCTCCCTCAAGTAAGATGAGGCATTTTTGTAGTTGAAATGAATATTCTGTGTTACCATTTCCACCCATTGGTATGTTCAGGGTGTTCAGTGTTGTTTTCTTTACAAAAAGAGACAGGGTGGCAGATTTGGAGAGGTTTTTATGAACCAGACTGGAGAGGTAAATTGATCTGTGGTGCAGCACAGAGGGAATTTACTCCTGTCAAAAAACTTCCCCATCAAGTGGAAAGGCAGAGAGCAGAGAACATGAAGTGGCTGCTCTGCTGAGCTGCACCTTCAGTCATTCACACAAAAACAATGCCACAGCACTGCACCATGCCAAGGCTGCCACCCCCCAAAACAACCACTCCAACATGTTTCATAATATCCTGTAAATTCCAGGCAACATTAATTAAGCTTAATGAAGTGCAGCCTTGATTTTGTGTTCATTTTGTTCCTGGTTCAGCACCTCCCAGGTGAGCTGAGCTCCCTGAAGTGCCCTGCTGAAAGTTTCTGCTGTTTTAGCACGTGGTAAATGCTCCCTTGGATCTGCAGCAGCCTAAAAGAGGCTGTCCTGGTTATCTGGGCACCTTATCCTGCCCACTTCCACCTCTTTAAAGGCTTCTTTGCAAAATATTTAAGTGGAAAAAGGAGAACAACAAGGAAGCTCCTTCAAATGTTTTGCTAATTAAGTTCAAAGCTGGTTTGATGAACATTTTTCATGTGCAGAGCCCAGCTCATGAATTTGGCTGCTTGTAACAGACACAAATTCTCTTTCTGACTTGATTTCATCAGGAATGAGTGCCCTGCAAAGAATGGAATTGCACTGTGCTTCAAACAGTACAAGTAACTCTTAGCTCTCACAGAACATTTTGGTGATTATTTAAGCTGAATCACTTGAAATTCTCCTAAGCCACCCATGGAATTAGTGAGGATGATTAGAGGTAATAAAAGTTGAATTAAGTGCCAACACCTCAGTCCATACCTCATAGCCTTTGAGAGATGGGCCCACCAACACCACAGGTCTCATTGATGGCACCACATCATAGGGGGGAATGTGTTCTGTCTAGAGGGAAAAAACAACCCTTCAGATCATCACTCACACAACAGCCACAGGGAAACCCTGGCAATCAGCAAGGAGAAGGAAATAAAACGGAAATGAAATCATTACTTACCACTTTTTGTTTCTGTTTTGCTAGAAGACCAAATGAGAACTTGGTTAAAACACAGCCAGGCAACCAGAAACCCCTTTGCCAAAGCACTTGGATTTCCTCTGTGCACCTCCCTCTGCTCAGGCCTGACTAAACTGGGCAATCTACATTAAACTGGGCACTCTGTGCATTAAACTGGGCAATCTATACATTAAACTGGGCATTCTGTGCATTAAACTGGGCATTCTGTCCATTGAACTGGGCATTCTGTGCATTAAACTGGGCATCCTGTGCATTGAACTGGGCATTCTGGGGCAGTTGCCACTGTTCCCAAGGTTTTTCCCAGCCCTGGGCAGCTCCTGCATGGCTGCAGTGGATTTCCTCCTGCCCTGAGCATGCCCACACTGCTGGAGAACACCCCAGGAGCTCAGCAAAGGGAAATCCTGCATTTCTCATGGGGAGTTTTTAATCAGAATTATCAGCAAGGGTTTCCTCAGATCAGTGCTGTCTTACCTGTGGCTGTGGGAGTGGCTCGGAACGTGCCAGAAACCATCTCTCCAAGGCTTGAGGAAGAATTCCCACTGGATTTCCTACAGCAGCAGAAAGAGCCCCATGAACACCAACCACCCCAAAATGTGGGAGGAATCACAAGGTCATATCAGCATAAATTACTAAATTAACAAAGCTAAAAATTAACTGTTTTATCATTATAAGATGGGATTTTATCATCCAAATCCAGGAGCATCAGTAATTTCTCTGGATATTCAGACCCACTGGCTGCCTCTGAAGTNCCACATCCAGGAGCATGTCACTGAACTCAGTAATTTCTCTGGAGATTTAGACCCACTGGCTGCCTCTGAAGTTGTGTCAAAAATGATAGAATAAATTAGGATGCTGTTCCACCATTCTGAAAGCATTCCCCAGGTTCATCTCCCAGACCTTTTCCCAGGGATTTGCCATCTCCAGGCCTGGCAGGGTGGAGACACAAAAACCTCAGGCTGGAAGATGAAGAATGAAGGATGACAAAGCTGATCTTACCAAGTTTGGGCTAAAATGGGGAGAAAAGAAAAAAAAGGAAGGGAAAAACCCCCAAAACCTAAGGAAGGCTGGGAAAAATCTGGGAGACTCTGAGCACCAAGATGACTTTAAGGGGCTCACAAAACTCTCACAAATTCCTGCCACTACCCCCATTAACACCAGGCTCCCCAAAATGTGGGAGGATTTGGGGAGGAATTGTCCCATGAGGAATCACAGGAAGGGAAAAACACAACCTACAAAAAGCTGGGAAAAATCTGGGAGACTCTGAGCACCAAGCTGACTTTAAGGCTCACAAAACCCTCAGAAATTCCTGTTATTATCCCTCACTGCTCCTCCCTAAAGTCAAACACATTTTTGTTTCTCATCACCCCCCACCTCCCCCTCTGCAAATCCGCCCTTCCGCCGGGAATCCCAACTCCAACTCTGCAAATGCAATAAAGCAGAGGCAGGTGCCCTTTGCAAAGGCTGCTGTGAGGGGAGGATTTGAGGTGATTTGCAAAGGTCAGGGCTCTCTCACCCTCCGTGGAAGCGGCCCCTCTTCTGCTCCTGCTGGATGCGGATGTTCTCCAGGCGCAGTGGGCTGGGGATGAAGCCGATCTCGCAGCCCTCCTTCACCAGCCTCCCTATCCACCAGTCATTGTTGTATTTCTGTAACACAGGAACGTCCCTGGCTACTCCCAGATCCTCTCCCTTTGCTGTCCACACTCCTTCACTCCATGCTGGATAACTGATCCAATCTTAAACACAGCCCTCCTTCACCAGCCTCCCTATCCACCAGTCATTGTTGTATTTCTGTAACACAGGAAGGCTTCTGGCTACTCCCAAATCCCCTCCCTTTGCTCTCCACACTCAACTCCAGGGCCACTGATACAATCTTAAACACAACCCTCCTTTGTCAACCTGAATTTTTAAGCCTTCTCATAAGTTTCATATTTAGAGTCAGTTCTCCTATTTTGTATGTAAACAACAGAGATTGTTTTTATAATGAGTTTTCAAAGTTTACATTCTTCTGTCTAAGAGGGATGAGCCTGGCAAGCATTTGTATGAGCCAGTGGGATTGGAGAAGTAGAGACTTCATTCTCCAATCACTGGCTGTCATTTGGATGTATATAAATAGTTGAGAAAAAATTAAAAAGTCTCTTTTTTCTTTCTTGCATGTGAACACGTGTACGGTGTCATTATTTCGTGTGACACTCCTTCACCAGCCTCCCTTTCATTGTTGTATTTCTGTAACACAGGAAGGCTCCTGGCTACTCCCAAATCCCTTCCCTTTGCTCTCCACACTCTTTAACTCCTGGCTGGGTAACTGATACACAGCCCTCCTTCACCAGCCTCCCTATCCACCAGTCATTGTTGTATTTCTGTAACACAGGAAGGCTCCTGGCTACTCCCAAATCCCCTCCCTTTGCTCTCCACACTCAACTCCAGGGCCACTGATACAATCTTAAACACAACCCTCCTTTGTCAACCTGAATTTTTAAGCCTTCTCATAAGTTTCATATTTAGAGTCAGTTCTCCTATTTTGTATGTAAACAACAGAGATTGTTTTTATAATGAGTTTTCAAAGTTTACATTCTTCTGTCTAAGAGGGATGAGCCTGGCAAGCATTTGTATGAGCCAGTGGGATTGGAGAAGTAGAGACTTCATTCTCCAATCACTGGCTGTCATTTGGATGTATATAAATAGTTGAGAAAAAATTAAAAAGTCTCTTTTTTCTTTCTTGCATGTGAACACGTGTACGGTGTCATTATTTCGTGTGACACTCCTTCACCAGCCTCCCTTTCATTGTTGTATTTCTGTAACACAGGAACATCCCTGGCTACTCCCAAATCCCCTCCCTTTGCTGTCCACACTCTTTAATTCCTCACTGGGTAACTGATCCAATCTTGCAGCCAGAGCAGAGTGAGCCACCTGGAAGTTGTATTAAATTCGGAGGGTTTCCTGCACCTTGGAGTAGTGCAGCTTTAAACCAAGCAAACATTAAGATTTAAAAGGAAAAAGCCCCAGAAATATCTCTGCTCTTCTGGCAGCCATAGGCTCAAGGCCAAGACAGAAACACTGAGAGGTCTCTTCATCTGTCCCTCAGAAATTCTTTATTGGGCAGTTTGCCAAAAAAAACTCACCCAAATCCTTCAGTACTTAAAGGAGAGCACAAAACTTCCTTGTGCTTTTTGGGGTGTTGTAGCCAGGTACAACGGGCCTGTATGTACCTGTGCATGGCTTTTATTTTGTTCTTTATGGTTTATTATTTTATCAGTTTATTAAGCCTTTTGTTTTACAAAACATACAACCTTAGGTGCTGATACAACCTTACACGTGGCCAGAGTGTGATGAGCCCCCTGAGGATGAACCAATCTCTGAGGGTGTCCTGCACCTCCCAGAAATGGCTTAAAA
>VWYE01004800.1:0-101310 GCA_013398995.1 Alaudala cheleensis
CACTCTAGTCTCTGTGTTACATATAATAGATCTTATTCTGAGGCACCTAAGTATTCACAGGATATATATTTTGCTTAAGGTACAATGACATAAAATTCAGGAGTTGCAGCATCAGCTCAGAATTCCCCTTCCAAACCACAAGGAAATTAATCTTTGCTTTCAAAATCCTTGGTTTGATGTGACCTGTTATGTTTGAATCAAACTCAGCATTTTCTATCTTGGGGAAAATATCCCAGTCACAAAGTCATTGAGCTCCCTTCCTCATCTGGAAGAGAGATGTTAATTTTCATGCTGGCTAGGTAAATGATTAAACTTCTGGGTGGCACAACTTTCTCTACCTTTCTGATCCAAAGCATGTGTTTGTAGATACACATACATACATATACATAATTTCTCATCATTCATAGCCCCCAAAATTGGAACTAGCTCCTCCAAAAATAAATCTAAGTAAATCCATAAACAAAAGAAATATATATATCTAAATTAATTTATAGCCTAAAAATGTCACCCTGAATCTATCTGTATATTTTTTTAATGTGTAAGCTTTGCTGACTGGAGTTGCTTTGCATGCTATTAGCTAGCTGTCAGTCTTAGGAATAAAGCTATTACCAAATCTGATTTGGGGATCTAGACTATTACTTCTTACAGGACTTTGCACAGTGCTTTGCAAACAGCTTTACCATCAGAGATCTTGGAAAAAAACTGCAGAGATTTTGTTGTTCACTTCAGGAAAAAATGATGCTCCTCTCAGACTTTAGAACTGCAAGCAGAACTGGCCCTGACAAAAGCAAATGAGCTATGGCTGAAGAAGGGATAAGTTAGCAGATTCTACTTGTGGTACTGACTGAGCAGATGTATCACAGAGAAGCTTCATGTGTAGAGTGGCACTGCACAGTAATTGTGCTGTTATGACTGGGCTAACAGTTGGAATTTATGGATACAGTTGAAGTAACTTGTGGATTCAGCAAAATGTACTGACATGGAAAAAAATCCTGTGGTAATTTGTTCTCTGTGTGTGTATACACATATAAGTGTGTGTGAATATATAGATATATAAATAACACTTTAATTGCTTTGAATTAAAACACTGTTTTACATTTAGCTAAACTACACTGGAAAGAGTGTGAAGAATAAAATGCTAACTTCAAGGAAATCTTGGGGAAACTAGCCTTCAGCTGTTATAAATGCAGGTCTCTCTTGCACTGGAGAGCCCAGGACTGTACACAGGACTCCAGGGATGACCTCACTTTCACTAGAGGGAAAGAATCACATCCCTTGACCTTCTGGTAACACTCATCCTAATATGGCCCAGGATACCACTGGATACCAGGCTACCATCTTTGGACACATTGCTGGCTTATGTACGATTCTGTGTCCACCAGGACCCTTTTCTACCAGGCTTTCTATATTCTTTCTATACAATGGGATGGTCCATGCTCTTGATGACTTTTTTCTTGGTGTTGCTAGAAAAAAATCTTTTATCAAATATACCTAAAAAGGCATTAAACAGTCATGTTGCTGAGTCCAGTAGTTTGGACTCAATTATCTAAATCAAATGTCCCGTACTATTTAAGAAGCCTCAGGGTATCCAAGGCACACAAACTGAGATGAAAGTTATGACACAGGAAACTTGCAACCTCCTGTAGGATGTGATGGAAGCCAGTAGAAAATCTCATTTAACACTGTATGCTTTATGCTAAGTTAACCAGATCAATCCTAATGAAAGGCATCACTGTGCAGAACCTAAGGCTTCATTTACAAGAAAATACATTCAAAGCAACTTTTACAGAGAGGACTCTGTTCTACACCCACTGCTATTTCTGACCTTTGTCTAAAATGTAGTTGTTAATATTAAAAAAAATTGTTTAAAGTTCTTTACTTGGTCCTGTCCATTTCCCATTTTGTTTGCTAACCTGCTTCAGACTGCTTTGATCTCCACCATTTATGGCACAACTATAATTTCAACCAGAAACAACAATAATATCCTAATTCTTACACCATATAATGCTCTCTGGTTATTGTACTAATAATGTAACAAACATGCCTGCTATATTACTTGTTAAAAATAAGAGCTAACCAAATAGCAGGAATAAATCACTAATCAATTACTCAAATATTACACTAATATTACTCAAAGCAGTAATAATTGTCTGCTATTCTTAACTTCTAAAATTTCTGCTGATTTCTCAAACCCTCATGCTATACACCCTTTTATTTCACATTACGCATAAAGGGTCAACATGACTAGACCCTGAATTTTTTTTGGTTTTTTTTTCTTAATCAGAAATATTGAACAGTATGTTAAATTAATTCATAACTTTAATCTAGTATTCATGTCTACTTACCACATGGACTTTAAATTTTCTTACATATAAAAATATATACTTGTTTATGTATACAGAACAACTGCATTGTGTTACATGACATTTAAATCCCAAAAATTCTTTCAGTATTTTCAGAAGTTTCATGTAAGAGTTTTTAACAGTATTTTTCAGAAAAACGAGTAAATAAAAAACAGAAAACAAGACTATGATATGTGTTATCACAACTGAGTAGAAACCTTCCATGTACATTTGTCCTTTTTCTTATGGAGTCAAGTGCTATCTGGAATAAGTAATTTTATCAACTCTCATTAAAAATGTGTGCACACTGTTACTTGGGAATATACACATTTGTCTATATTGGAAATACAATTTATCATTGGTTATGAGATCATGATTAATTTTTGTTTATAGTTTACTATTGATTGCCAACACTTTCCACAGCCACAGCTATTTAACATTTAATAAGTAATAATAAAAATGTTACTTTTATCTAACCTGTTTCTGCAAAAAATTATCAGGGCATTACAACTGAAAAGTACAAAAATGTGGAATAGCAATAGCTGACTAGCCTGGGGAAGATTAATTGCTACTGTGCTCTTTAAACACATACTTTCAACACTGATCCTAAATCCAACTATTCTGTAGGGTCTTTTGGCATATCAGTTACCCAAGCATTCAAATACTCCACCTTTGTGGAAGTCTGGTAAGATATTTCAAACTATCAAGAGAACAAATATTTGTTTCCCAGGATTTCTGGTGGGAAAACACAATCAGAGAAATGTGCAACAAACACTTTTAAAGAGGCTGCATTCTGTTCAGTCTTAATGAGAAGGAACCATCCACAACATATCACCAACGGAAAAATGAAGAAGCTGACAGCCATGTGTATATATTGTCAACTGGGAAATAGAAGAAATTGCTAAAGGAAACTAAAAGTATTCATGAAAGTTCTGAGGCCAATATTAAAGCTAATAAGTAGCACATGACACTGGAAACAAAATATTCTAACACAGATATGTGACTTGAATTTGACACAGATGGCAAATTCATCAATCAGTCATAACACAGCATGTCAAAACAGTATAAGAATATTTCTGTATTTGGAGCAAAGCCGGGTGAAATATCTCACTGTAAGTGACAAGAAAACACTTTCTATCACATCAGTAAACAAAATTAGTTCAAATGACACCTAACAAATATGTTAAATGCAGTTTAGATCCTATTTTTTAAATAATAAAATTTGGGGTTCAAATTTCACTATGTTGCAAACTGAAAGTCTGTAGTAGACAAGTCAGAATATGTATGCAAGCTAATCCAAATAATTTGCAGGGAAGAACATTGAAATTATGGATCAAGGAACAGTCTGTATGACTAGTGTTGATACTTCAATAAATGGTAGACTACAGTGTAAGGCCTGAGGAATTTAAAACAGCTTATGTTCTCCCCAACATTATGAAATTGGTGGACCAAGATAAGTATAGGTCTGTTAGTTCCATATCAATTTCATCAAAAAAATAAAACCACCCCAAAAACCAATGCACATCCCATCAAAAAAAAGAACAACCAAAACCAAACAAACCCAAGAAAAACGTATATGTGATATGATTTACAAATACTTAAGAGATGGCAGTGAAATAAATGCAAATATAGCAGAGCTTTTATATATATGTGTTCTCAGACAAGAATGATACATATATGTATTCTAATATCCACTCATGTTTATGTGTGCATGTATAATCATTTATAAATGTGTATATATTCAAATGCAAAATCATCACTCAAGGCAAAAAAGTTATTCATAAAATTAAATTTCTGTAGAATAAAGCACTCCAGTTTTATAAGTATTTATTTCCAACCTACCTTTCATTTCTGCCTTGCATGGCATAATATTAAAAAGCTTACATTAAATCATTATTTTGTCATCTTAAAATATCTGAATCATCTATTCAAACAAATCAATAAGATATTAAAATTTTATATGCTGATACCTCAGTGAGCTGTCTTTTGAGAGTCAGGAAAAAATCCTATGTGGTTCTAATAGGGAGCTTTTTTTTTTTTTCCCTTAGGGGAGAAAGGTGTTTTGGGCCTCTGCTTCCTTCTTTTTTCCTATTTTCTTTTGTAGAAAAAAAATATAGTGCAAACATGACAAATCTATATTTTCACCATTTGCTGCTAGAAAACCAAAATTTTAAGAGCTTTGTAGGTACCAGATATTATTTACTTGGTAGAGAGTTAACACTGCAGTGGTTTTGGGAATTCCTTGCCCAGGACTGAGTGAAATAGGAACAGGAAATCAAGGCTGTGCATTCAAATGAAAACTTTATTGATTACAACAAGTACCTAGATAACCTAGAATTTAGGTAGAACTATAGGGAATGGAGACAACAAAGTGTGCAGAAATCACAAAATAAGGAGAAAGAGTATCAATGCTAGAGAAATAAATATATGCTGACTACCCAGCAGTGGTTCTCTGCAGCAAAGACTGTGCAGGAGGAAGGCTCTAATTTCCTTCTCCGTAGGATTCCTCTAAATCCTAAATTAGATCTGTACCCTCATTTGAGCTTGGTTGTTCCTCACCCTTACTATATGCCTTCCTGCAGTTTCATTCAAGTACATATCAAATTTCTCTTTCATTTAGAACAAGTTTGACCAAAAAAGCTTCAGGGGAAAAAGTAACTTACGTAGATGTCAACTAAGTGATCCTTGCCATTACATGCTTTCTCTCAGAGTAAGTTTCATGTTCAGTTCATTTTTCCTTTTTTTAAAGTGAATATTTAGAAATCATAAAGCATTGTTTCATATTTAGAATCTATGAATTACAAGAGGACAAATGTACTAATATGACATAAACCTGTGATCATGTACATTGCAAAAGGGTTTTTTTAATTCCTGAAGATCTCATGTAGAATACTGTGATGTGTTTCACATTACAAGTGAACACTGAACAAGTGGTAAAGTGGTAAATCTTGCATAATGGATCAGCTTGCCTCAAAAGGAAACTGAAACTTCTTTTTAAATAGGATTGAGAAACTGATCTGTGAAGGTCCTTTATGAGAATACACTTACTTACAACAGCAGGACAGATAATCTTTTCAGTTTTCCCTTTACCACCAACAGCTATTTATAAAAGCAGAAAGGTTTGTTCATGTTGCGCACATGCACTTAGTTTTCTTTTTCCCCCCCTATTTTTAGAGAACATGTAGAGACAACTTCTACAATCTTTCATAAAATAATTGGCAAAACAAGTCTACTGAACACTATATTAAGCTGTGGCATGGTGTAACTGTCCCCCCTACAGCCACACCTCAATATTCTGACCAAGAAATTAATGGAGGAAAAAAAGTAAAGCATCACAGACTGACAGAGTTCCAAGCACATTCTCAGTCTAACATATTGTACATTAATCCCATGTAATACATCTTTCACAACTTCCTATGACTCTTAAAGAGAAAACAAGTCCAGTTCTTCAACTCATTCAACACTGAAGAACAGCATTTACATTTAAAGATCATTCTTTCTGGTCTTGTTAACACTCTTCTGGTTTGTCCACAACATCATGTGCAAGGAACTCAACCTCCAGCTGAAGTACTAGGTTTATAACTTCAGTGGTTCTTTATTAAACCCACTTATCTTAAATAAATACTATCTTTCATTTTGGTTTGCACACATTTTTAGCTTCTTTGGCTTTCTCTGTTGTTGCAGCAGCCCTCTTGGTAGAGGGTAGAAGTGAATTGAGACACAGACTTCTTGTTTATCACAGCATGAAAAGAGGCCTGGGTTATTCCCCTTTACAGCTCAGCCATCTTGACTCCAACTATTCACTGACTCTGGCTGCAGCAAGCTCCTACTGTAGGTTTCCCTTACAGCCTCTGACCACTGGTTATTTCCTGCTAAACTCTGACTGCATGGATTAGTTTGCAGACTCTGAATGCAGGCTTTTACCCAACTAGACTGTGACTGCAGATTCCAACAACAAGCTCTAACTGCAGACCCAACCTGACCTCACAGCAGTAATTCCCTCTTCCCAGGATCCTGCTTCTTCACAATTCCCCCCTCAACCAGCTAACCCACTCCCTTTTATCACACTTGTCTTTATTAGATAGAGCTGCGACTCATCAGGGGCCAGGCTGTATTGGGTAATTAACACAGCTGTTACTTACCAGGGTGAGGTCACCTGTATTCCCTTCTCCTACATTCTGTATTTTCCTTAGAACCTGTACAGACACATCTCTTTTTTTGCAGTGGTTACGAAATGTTCCCATTCTAAGCATTGCTGAACTCCTCTATGACTACAACTCTCCAGAACCAGAAATTGTCCTTGGCTTGATACCTTACCTACCATATAGACCTACGCATCTGCAAGCTGTTCAATGCCATCCATAAGCCCTGCATAGCACTTTTCTGTTCCATAAATGCAAAAAAAAAAGTGCCAATTCTTAGATTTTCAGTTTTTGTTTCCATGAGCATAGCCTGGGGCTATCTTCAAGATACAGAGTTGAACTGTCAGCTTAGCACCACCATAATAACTGGTAACCATGTCACCAAGTGCCACGTCCAGATGCCTCTTGAACATTTCCAGACTCCACCACATATCTGGGCAATTTATACCAATGCTTAAGATTCTCAGAGTGAAAAAAAATATTTCTAATATCAAATCAGAACTTCCGCAGATGAATCTTCAGGCCATTTCCTCTCATGCTTTCTTTCACCTGGGATGTGGCAGAAGAGACCAGTCCCCACCTGACTAAAACCTCCTGACAGGAAGTTGTAGAGAACAGTGAGGTCCTCTCTCTGGGCTTCCTTTTCTCCAGGATAAGCAACTCAGCTCTCTCTACCACTCCTCACAGGACGTTTTCTGACCCTCCACCAGCTTTGTAGCCCTTCTCTGGACACACTGCAGAACCTCAGTATCCATTTTGAAGCAAATGGTGCAAAACTGAACACAGAACTCGAGGTTCAGCCTCACACAGTTAGAGATTTTTCTCTGTACTCATCTCTTTCCTATCTCTCTGCTATGCCTATATTTCTTTAGCATGAAGTCAGACTAGGGAAAATAGAGTTCTTTCCATATCATGCACGAGCTTCAAATCAGTTGCAATTGCCTCTAGGCAATAGAGATACATATTAAACATAGCTCACTCTGTATCTCCTAATTTTTCATTTGGTTTTTTTGAGAACCGATTAATAACCTCTTACCCAAGTTTCTTATTTTTTAGTTTTCCTTTCATTTCCTCCCCCATCTTTCTTTCTTTTCACTTCAAACCTTTATGAGAGATTAAGAAATTCCTGACAGACAGGATCTAGATTCCATCACCTCAAAACCTACCCAGCATTCAGCAGTAGTCAGGAGCTCCTTCTAAGACAACTGGCTTTTACTTACCAAGCAAGTAGCTTTAAAAAAACTCCAAAAAATACCCCAACAGACTTGACACAAGATTTAAGTAAAAGATTTTCTCATGGTAAAAAATCCTTTTGATCCCAGTCAGGTGATCATTTTGATGTTTCATGTCTATGTTTTCTTATTTGCTTTTGTAACCAAACTCCGCAAAAAAAAAAAAGTGATTAACCATATTGTCATTCATGCTAACTTAACTCTTTCAAATTTCATTCCCAGTGTCTGTAGACAATGGAAAGAAATACGAGTCTGCAGGTGGTAATTAATATCTTTAAGACATATGTTCTATCACTCTCAAAAGGTTTCCCAGTCCTCCCATTTGTTATAGAAAAAGTTGAGAGGTGCTGCTCCACAATCTGATTTTTGGACATTTAAAGTTATGGGATAAAAATTCCCCAAAAAGTATATTTTTCATTAGTTTGTGTTCTATGCAATTAATAATATATTCTGTGGGTAAAGATATTTACTTTTATAGTTAATTTTGGAATTTAACAGGCATTACAGACTTAGAGTTCAAAAATTTTGTTCATATTTGCAATTGTCAGCACTATCTGACAAGATATTTGTTTTACAAATGAAAAAACCCAGGCAATGATTTATTGTAGCAGTTAAGCAAAAAAGGAAAGGAGACAACTTCTGTGTGAAATCTATACCTCAGGTTGCCATTTTATATGATGTCATTGTTAGTGTAGGGGTTTTATTAATTAGCATAATTATAAAAGTGAAGTTTGAAATAACATTTGAAGGACTAATCTGTTTGGTATTGTGTTTATCAGCAATCTGGGTCAAGGTAGAGACCCAAAGTCTGTTCTTAAGTGTATAACATTTTGAAGAAACAGACAGGTGGTTCATTGAAGTGTTCTTTTTTATCAGATTTATAAAGAGGATAATTAAAACACTAGTGACTGTATCAGTGTGTTCTAATTTTTCTCCACATAGTCTTATATGCAGAGCTACTTGGGAGATTTTTATTTGACAGATATTATTGTTAAAAGGTGATTTACAGCCATTTATGGCAATGTCAGTTCAGCCTTTGCATATTGTGAACGTTACCAAAGATAAAATAAAATTATACAGTTTGATGCAGATTTCTGCATGAAAAATATTGTGATTATACAAAATCCACATAGTAGTTTCTCAAAAACTATCAATAAAAAAAGGCAGTGAAAATTGCACATTCAGAAAAAGTCATATTACAGTATTTTGTTACCATTAAAGCATCAGACAAGAAGTCAAACTTGCAAGTCTTACTAAAAAAACTTTTTTCCTTTTTTAAAAGCACTGGAACTTTTGCCTATGTAATAAAACAAAATGAAAAGCATTAAAAATGAATGTACAATATTTTATTCTTCACACATCAAAAGCCCAAAACATTATTTTCTTTCCCCCCTCCCCCTATTTTTTGTTTGTTTGTTTGTTTTTCCCTTTGTTTGGGTTTGTTTTATTTTGTTCTTTTGCAGAGGTGTGTTTGATAGCTTAGTAGAACAATGATGGGGAGACAAAAATCATGGATCCATAAAAATGAGAAATTCAGTAAATGATCCATACTTGTGGACAATTTCTTTATTGTATTGGGTGTGGACAAAGACTAAAAGGTGGTCATGCAATAAAAAATATAAATTCTGAAAGGAGGTCTTGTTACCCTTAAGTAATTGGTCAAGATCACTGTGCTACAAGGACATACAAATCTTCATTGGCAGCTTAGGAACGTCTTCCAGAACTGTTTACTAGAAAAGGGAATATGCACTTTCAATAGACAGGATGTGAAAGATTTCACAAAACCGCTATACTTTTTCAAAGGAGCTTTTAACTTTTTTTTAAAAAAGAATGCGAAAAAAATGTTCAAAAATTATTAGTGGTATTGTAGACTATTAATTTGCCAGTTCCTTTGTTGCTAAAAGTGAAAAATCATCACAACTGAGCACTGCAATATTTATGTTAAGTAATGTAATATTTTATGCGCTGCACATCGTGCTCAACCACTTTATCCACTAATTATTCCCTTTTTACTTTTCAGTAAGTATAGTATTTTTTAATAAAGCAAACTTAACCTCAATTGTTTCTCTGTAAGGCCAACAGTTATAGTTTTCAACTAGACACTACTTAATCATGACACTACCACTTGATTTTAGGTTCACATGATTGAGGACTCTTAGATACACTGGGGCTTGCAGTCAGTGTTAACCTGGGACTGTCTCAATTTAGGGAAGTCAAGATTGATATTTTTTAAGTACCACGCTCTTCATATAGCTTTTCTGGTTTTCACAAGAGTCTTAATAACCTCCAGAAAGTCCATAAATCTGGTGGATCTGAAACCATTCAAGTCCATAGGAAAAACTTAACTAACATTATTGAGCTCAAATCAAACTCTGGATAAGAACAGTCAGACCTTTACCCCAAGTGTTGCTTCTAAATTCAGCAACACGAAAAAAAAAATTAAAAAATTAATTAAGACTAATTTGCAAGCATACAACTATGACAATAAAATTATTTTGCTTTAAAAAATCTTACAGTAAAATAAAGAGGTTTTTTTTGATAGCATGTCTTTAACCAATGCTTTCACCTCACTGAGTTTCAATATGCTACACTTTGCTAACAGGCAACTAGATCTTTTCCCTATTATAGCAAATCAATAGAAAATGTATCATTGATTTCAGGTAGAAGTGAGAAATAGCAGGGAGTCAAGTCATAAAAGGGCAAAAAGGAGATTTAAACACATTTGTTTTATTGATTACTTTTGCCTATATCTTCAAACCCATAAACAACTTGATTATAAAAGAAGGGGCCTTCATTTTCTCCTTGTGTTGGACAGAAAAACAGAGAGTGCATGGAAAAAACTGCATGAGGCAGTTACAGAGAGGAAAGGGAGGTGAAATGTTGACGGAACTCTCAGGTACAGTTGAGAAAATACTATCAATAAGTTAGAGAAACAACTCATGAGAAGATATATTTTCTTTATCAGCATTGCCTAACATACATCTCTTCCAAATGAAGAATTACTGATCATATTATAGTATTTCAGTAGTTTAAATAATTTAAATATTAAGAAAACATATCAAATTTCTCTACACATGCATGAATCAATAGAAATAAGTGGTTGAAGAGACATATTTTTCCAGAGTAAAGTACATACACCTAATCTCAAGGCTTTGCTACAAAATACAGCATTCTGTGTCACAAAATGAGCTGCTAAACTTAGTGAACAAGAATCTTGCTCTGGTTTTGCTTAGAAAGGTAAGACAAGACATCAAATATATCCTTAATGGCAAAAGTTGGGGTTGGAAACCTTATAGTTCATAAGCACTTGCTGTCATGGTGCCCAGTCACCTGTCTAAGCACAGCCACACTTGTGCAGCTGTATCTGCTTATGTCTGAGCTGAGTCGACCTTGAACAAATGACACAAGAAAGTGTGAGAAAGGAGGAGGATTTTAAATCTACAATGTGCCATAGGAATATCTCGTCTTTCCCTGTGCTCCACAAATGCCACACAGCAAAACCTTTAGCACAAAAGACCAGAACTTGCAAAATATATGAACAGGAAGATACTCTGAACAACCCCCCTTTGGACTGTTCTCCTCAATAACTGGGACAACAGGCAGTATTACTTCACTTGTTTGCAACATTCTCATCTGCTGCACCCCACATAACCTTGCTTCTGTTGTGCCATGATGTAGAGAATGATACGGTAGGGACCAGAAAAGCAAAAGTGACTTATTTAACTTGGCATGGCCGAGGGAATAAATAGGTAGAAGGTAGGTTTATGTTCCCATACATTCTGAGGTTACCTGAAGGCAGCTCAGTCCAGCACTAACCCAAGCAGTGACAAGTCTTCAGATTTACAGCACCAATGATAATTCTCCAGACACTGTTGTATCTACTAGAAATTCCCAAAGCACAGCCAGATATTGCCTATATACCTTCCTTCTCTGAGAAAATCAGAGGGACAAAATGATGTGAAACAGCATGACAAAATCGCTAACCTAGCCCTAAGCCCAAACACACCTATAATCATTTCAGCAGTGCTTCCAGTCATTGTGTTCTTGCGTTATTTCACATGGCTTTTGCATGAAAGTTTAATCAGTCTGCCTCTATGCAATACTTGCTAGTCCCCTATCTGAACAGCCCTGAGTGCCAGTACAGAAATATACTCAATGTCACATGCCAAAGGAAAGAATGAAGCCCAGTGTTGTGCACACATGACATGCACAGAGGCACCTATGGTGCTTGATGAGCATAATTTTGTGACATAGGCTGAACAATGAGGCAATTACAGCAGCCATCCTGCATTTCACAATCACCACTTCAGAAAACATTTTGTACACACAGTCATGCTGTTTGGGAAAGAACTTACTCTCAGAAGAGATAAGAGCTGATTGATTGAATTCTCTACTGAGAGTATTTTAACCAAGCATGCTTTATTACAGCTTACTGCACTTTAGTTCGTGTTTATGAACATGCAATGCTGAACACGCCTTGATAGACAATGATGATGTCTCTGCATGACATGACTGTTATGATACTGTGACTTTATTAGCACCTAAATGTCATTCCATTAAATTTTTTGGATCCTATTCAATTCTGAAGCAACTCAAATGGTTTCACTAAGCAAAGAGACAAAATAGATGGTTTTGCAGTCTAGTGTGACGTTAGTACAAAATTTAGTAAGAAACCTTGAAAATTGATTGTTTTCTAGTGCTGAAATCAATCTACTTGTAAAATGTAACTTGAATTTAAATTTATCTTAATTATCAAATTCACTTTCAGTTAATTATATTTAAATCCACTTAATATTCTGTAATAAATGTTATACTTGTAATGGGTAGGCTCAGCACATTAAAAAAATAATTTTTTTATTAGCGAGATGAGGCCAATTTAAAAGAAAATTAATCTGTGGAAGGAATAAGCATTGAATTCCAATAGTCTAATATCTCAGACACAATACACTCTCACCAAGGGCATCTCCATCAGTATGCAGCATATTATTCTGCAGTACAAAGAACACTGACTTGAAGAGTCTTGTATTCTATTACTATGGTCCCTAAACACTTGCTTTGGCTTTCTATAGAATAATAACTGTCTACCTTAATTGATATTTTAACATAAAAAAACCGGAAGATAAACTGAAATCTCAGACCAGAAAAGTTCATTTTGGAAACAACAGTTTTTAATTTCAAAAAGTTCTGCTAGAAAATGACAGCCAGCTCTGGACCTCCACATAATTTATGTCCACACTTTCAAGTAAAGCTTGTGTTTTCTATTACATTTGCAGCACAATGAACCTGAAGTTGTAATTTTGTAAGCAAAGACATTTTTAGGCTATTTTTTATGCAGGCATTAATACTATTTTTTTTTTTCTGGCAAATTTCAAGACTCTCTGGAAAAATGCTAAAATAATTCAACTCATCATTCTTGTTAATTCATTAATTGTGTCAATAATGAGAGATTGCAAAGTTAAATAAATATTACACATACAGGAAACTGCATTTTTACTACCTAGCTCTTCTCTGGAGCTAGCAGTCAGGTATTCTACCTGTTTGTAGAGTTGGTGTTGTACATAAAATTATATATTATAAACCTTACTTAAACCTTACAGTTGCAAAATCAAACAGAATTAAGGCTGCCACAGTTTCTTGCTGTTGTTTTAATCATCTATTAAAAATTAAAATGATAATCCATGAAATGGCTAAGTAGACATCTCCATAATACAGAATTTCTGTTCTGTACTTTCAGCACCAAAGAACAGTATTTTTTCTCCTGAAACCCTCTGTCTCACTCACTATGGTCTCTTGCTCATCGTCAGTCCTGTCTTTGAAGAGTCATATTCACTGACTCTTACTGTTTTCCTACTGATGAATTCTAACCAAAAGCCCTTAGCTGGATTTTGGTTAAGCATTTTATTTTCAAAAGAAAATATTACGTTCATTCAGAGCAAATTCACAGCACAGGATGACTGCTTGTGTGAAAGAGACTATATGGCCTGTTTTTAGCCTAAATCCACAATTTAAGTGAAGAACTCCTCCAAAACATTGGAAAACGTTGAGACATATTTTTTTTTCATCTTATGGCTTTAAATGCACATTTCGTCTAAGATCAGGTTTAAGTAGTTGGGGTGGAAGGGAAGGTACCTACATACTTTACATGTGAAGCTCATCCTCCACACATTAACATACCAACACAAATACATATTAAGTTAGAACAGGCATGATTCTTGTTTCTTACTGATCAAGGCAGGAGTTGTACAACAATCATTTCTGAGTCTGTTGTTTAAGTCAGTTAAAACTAACCATAATTTTCTTGTTTCAAATGCTAATCTAATGGTAAAGACTATATTATTGCTTGTTATATGCATATAAAATACTAACTAATTCCACCCTAATAATTCTCTTTTCCATTCCTCTTCTCTTTTGATCTTACTCATAGGTAAAGCCCCCACATAGCCCACATAATGCAATTTATCTACTCACCATAAATAGGAGTTTTAGATCATGCATCTTAACTCCCATACAAATGCAAAGGAGAGGAAATTAGTACTCATTTTGAGTTCTCCCCTCTTATATATAGCCAGTAATAGAGCTTAGTTAATAAAACATGACTACCATTAGGGCATTGGACAACTACAAATTATCCCAAGCTGATTTAACTCAAGCTTTGTAGAGTTACAGTTCTCCAAGCAGCATCCAAATATTGTTTAGACGTGCTTCTTTAGCAATACTTACTTGGTCATTTAAAATGGAGTTGCTATAAATGTTTCCATTGCAGACAATACATGAGTATTAAGAAGAGAATCAAATTACAGAGTACAATGTTCTACCTGTTCATCACTGGAGTTTCTGCCACTTTTCTGACTTTCTTTTTTCTTAGTTCTTACAGTCTTTAAAATGCCAACAAGAGGCATATTTTTGTCTATGCCAGAACAACTGCTCTACATTAGAGTAGTTAAAGAATATACTACTTGGATGGCAGAAATAGAGCTAGAACATGTTTCTCCAGAATTCACTTTAAACCAGATCTTTTATGGTAGGTAATCACCAGTTCTTTTCCTTATTTGATGTGTTTATGTTGTGTTCAATTAGCAACTGTGTTACAGTTTGTTAGTGCTGATTTATTAGAAAATATTTTTTTTACTGAAGAATATTGGTGAAAAATCAATTTAAAATAATCACAAGCTTTAGTTATATGTCAGACACCTTCTTAAAAAAGGCAAAGTTCCCTTATTTTCACCACTTTTACTCACATACAATTCACATGGGTATTTTGAGGTCAGTTTTTAAGTTGTGGTATTTTTGTTATATGAAAAGGCAGTGTGATTTCTGCAAAGTCATAGATAATTTCTGCATGAAAAAGAAAAGGTGAGCAGTAGTTACTGTGGCTCCCTCCTGCAGAGGTGATAGAGGTACCAATATTCTAACTGGATCTCATGACTTGTGGGATTTTTTTGGTCAGGGCCAAGATAAGTGAAGCTGCTTGCAGTCCCTCTGCAAGGCTTTTCAGCCTATGGGAAGTTACCCCTTCCTTACCACAGGCACCAATGATACTGCCAGTAGTAACCTGGAGCATACTGGGAGCACCTACAGACTCTGGAGTGGAAAGATGTGGGCCTAGGTGTAGTTCTCCTTAAACATCTCACTGAGGCAGGAAAGGCTTAAACGGAAATGGACTAAACCCACTGGTCAGCACCCAATTGTGCAGTCACGTTGCAAGCAGAGCTCTGGCTTTTGTGACTATGGGACCATCTTTGAAGAAGAAGTGAAACTGAGCAGCCATGGGTTTGATCTAAAGGAATGAGACAGCCAAGAAGGGTCTTTTAACCTCATCCCAGGGTGTATCAAACACAGCTCAACCAGACAGTCAGAGGAGGTGGTTATGACTCTCTATTCAACTTCGGTGCAGCCTCATCTGGAGTACTGCACATAGGTCTGGGCCTCACAATTTAAGGAGGACACTCAGGTCCTTGGATGTGTCCAGAGTAGAGCAGCAAAGCTGCTGAAAGGGCTGGAAGACATGTCTCATGAGGAGCAGCTCCAGGCTTGCCCAGTTTGGAGAGAAAGAGGCGAGGGTGAACTCACTGCTCTCTACAGCTTCTTGAGGAGAGAAAGTGGAGAGGGAGGTGCTCAGCTCTTCTCCCTGGGATCCAGTGATAGTGATAGGCAACAACAGGATGTGTGGGAATGGTCAAAATTTCCTAGTTCAGAAAACTTGAGAAAGCCTCACAGTCACAGTCCTTGATACTCATGGATGACTTTTAACAACCACAATATCTGCTAGGACAATATGACTGGGTGGAAGCAATCTAGGAAGCTTTTGGAATGTATGTAAGACAAATTATTGATGCAGGAAACCAGTGAACTGAATGGGGGAGATTTTTTGCTGGGCCAGATAACCACAAACAGGGAAACTTGACTCAAGTGATGAAGATAAAAGAGCAACTTTGGCTGTGCCAGCCATGAGACCCTGGAATTTAGGCACCTGAGAGGAATGAACAAGACAAAACAGCAGAACTATGAACCTGGACATCAAAAGAGAAGCTCATAGCCCCTTCAGGAGCCTGTTTGGTAGAATAATTGAAGAAACTGTAACAGAAAGCAAAAAGGCCCAGAAGAGCTTGCTAATCGTCAAGGACAACCTTATCAGAATATAAATCCAGTTAATTTTAATGTGTAGAGTAGTAAAATAATACTTCACATTTATCTGGCACTTGTAAGACTACACCTAGTTTGCTGCATCCAGTTTTCTACTCCCCAGAACTGGAAGGACATGGATGTACTAGCTTAGCACTTAGCTGTCTTTCCGCCAGCATGGATAGGGAATTGAATTACATGACACTCCAGGGGAGATTTCAGCTCAGAGAAAGGGAAACCTGGGGAAGATCTTACTGTTTACAGCTACCTGATCAGAGGATTCAGAGGCAATGCAACCAGACTCTTCTTCAAGGTGCATGGAGATAGGTCAAGAAGCTGCGGACAGAAATTGAAACACACTAAGTTTCTATTAGATACAAAGTATTAAAATTGCTGTGAGGGTGCTTAAATACTGGCTCAGATTGCATGGAGAGCTTGAGGTATCTGTGTGCTTGTAAGTACTCAAGACTCCAGTAGCTGTTACTCTGAGATATCAGGTCTAATGAAACCTGCTCTGAAAAGGCAGCTGAATGAATTGACCTCTGGAGAACCCTGCCAACCCAAGTTATGGTTATGTTTTTCAATGTCTTTATGAATACATGCCATGAAAAGAGCAGGCGAGTGGAAGATGAAGGATTGTTCATGTTAAAAAGTTATGCAGAGTAATAAAGTCAAGGCTCAGCTGTGGCGAGTACCTTATGAGTGGTTTGCCAATAAAATAACTCATGGAATTTAATACACAAAAATATACATTGCTTCATATTGTGGAAGAAAAATAATTCTAACAATATGTAGGACAAAAGTGCTTGATATGATCATTACCAATTAAGGACATTGGGCTCATGACAACTATTTCCACCAAAATACCAAACCAATAAATAGAATACCTCATAAATATATACCAAATGCCAGAAATTATTAAGAAGCTATAAAAAAGAAAACCACAAAGAATCTTGGTGAACATTGTTTATTACATCAAAGTTTAGAAGTCACTCACAATTAGACCTGTATGCAGTTTGGCCCATTCTTATCTGAAAAAAAAAAAAAAAAAAACCCCCAAAAAAACAAAAGATATTTGATGAGAAGTAAGGAAAGATTTTTGTACTATGAGCAATTGATTAAGTAGGCATTTTCAATAAAGAAAATATAAAATCTCAAGGGAGATGATACTATAGAGATTCAAAAAATGACTGGCTTAGAAATGGTGGATTGAAACAGACTATTCATCTTTTCAAAAGAAACAAGAACATCAAATAAGATCAACTGAAGCCCATTTCATAACATGCAAAAGGGGTACTTTGTGGAATGAGGCACAGAATTGTAAAACCAATTGATATATAATGCTGTGAATGCTACATGGATTCAGCAGGAAAACATGACCAGTTCATGGAATCTGAAGGTTATTGAATATGTAAAAATGACCCTGCCACTTGAATGTATTAGGGAAATGCTCTTCTTTAGGCATTCGTTTTAGGTAATACTGGAGATGGTAACCTGGGATTTCAGAGATCTTCTAATCTGACCTGGGATAGTCATATTGAGTTTTGTAGTAGAGTTCATCTGCATGTCACAATCATAGAACCATAGAACAGTTTGGGTTGAAAAGGACCTCAAAGATCATCTAGTTACAACTCCCCTGCCATAGGCAGGGACACCTTACACCAGACCAGGTTGCTCGGGGGCTCATCCAGCTTGGCCTTGAAAACCTCCAGAGACTGGGTATCCACAGGTTCTTTGAGGAACCTGTTTCAGTCTCTCACTATCCTTACAGTAAATAATTTCTTCCCAGTATCCAACCTAAACCTACCCTCTTTCAGTTTAAATTGATCCCAGCTTGTTCTTGTAAAAGGTTCATCTCCAGCTCCCTCTCCAGATTTTGTGTAGATCCCCTTTAGGTACTGGAAGGCGTACACCTCCTCTAAAGTGTGCTTGACCCATATGACACAAGTGAGCCTATCAAATAATATATAAAAAATGAAAGTGCATCAGTCAAAAGCAATTAGTGTGTTTATTTTTCTTTTTATATTGCAACATAGTGAATAAGAAGGGAAAAATTAAAATATGTATTTTGTGCTGGATCACCCAGGGATGTTTACTAAATCACTGTAATTTAAAATAAAGCACTGTGGTACTCTGGTGCGATTTACTTTAAAAAAATTCTACTTATTTTACAACTAAAAATTCCCCATGCTTTTAACATGGAAGGGAATAATTTCCCTGTAATACATGCAAGGATAAATAAGAGCTGACAGATGGTATAATATACAATAAAAGTTTCTATTAGGTTCATAATACATATTACACAAACACAGTCCTTATGCTCATATATTCCCATTGGCTTTGGTCTAGGTCTTAGTGAAATCAACAAGACTATTTCCATTAAATCTGCTGTATAGCATAAGAAATTTAACTGCTTTCCAGTCATTTCACATTTTTAATAAAAAATAAACAAAAATTTATTGCTTGTATAGAATATTGAGATGCATTGATTTTAATAATTTATGATGCCTCTGTGTTTATATACTGCAGCCTAAAACCACACAATTAAGCTACCTATGTGAATAGTTAAGACAGCAAGAATATATAAAAAAATGTAGTAATATCAAAAGAAAATTGTGTTTTCCTTTTAGTTTGACTCTTTTGGCATGGATTCACTCCATGATGCCCAGAGGAAACTCAAAGCTGTGGATCAATAAAAGAACAAAGAAATTAGGTAAAGTCAACCATGACAAAAATAATAAAGACAAAGAAAACGTATAGTTTTAGTTTTTGATAAATGTTTGAGCTCTAAGAATATCAACTGCCTAGAGAATTAAACCTATTAGTACCACTGATTCTATTCTTTTGGGGTTCTGTTTTAGCTAGTTAACTGTAAACTGCATTAGATTAAGCAATGAACACTTGGAAGACTTTATGCATGGCAAAAAGAGACATGAAACTGTCCTTTCTCTTTCTATGTCAAAAGTAACCATAGCCCCACCAGGACGTATTCTGGCTACAGCCCTAAAAGACAATAAAAAATGTTCCTATAAATACATTAGCAACAAAGGGAGGCCTAAGGATTATCCCCAGCCTTTGTTGAATGTGGGGAGTAACAGTGACAAAGAAGGAAAAGACTTTTTTGCCTCAGTCTTTAATACTAAGACCAAGTGCTCTCTGGATACCCAGCCCTCTGACCTGGGAGATGGGGATGAGATCAGAATGGAGACTCCATAATCCAAGATAAAATTATCAGTGACCTGCTGCACCATTTTGGCACACACAGTTCTAAGGGTCTAAATGGGATTAGAGAACTATAGAATCATTATGGTTTGAAGAGATTAAGTCCAACTATTGAACCTGTCATAAACTCAGACAGTGTGAGTTTATGACAGGCAGGTCTTACTTGAATAACCTGGTCCCTTCTTTGACAAGATGCCCATTCAGTGGATGAGAAAATGCTGTGGATATTGTCTTTCTGGAATTTAGTAAAACATGTGCCACCATTTCCCACAGAATTCTCCTGAAGAAACTGGAGTGATGGTTAATAGAGTTACAACCAGTTGGCAGACAGTCACAAGTGGCATTCCCCAGGGCTCAGTACTGGGGACAGCCCTGTTTAATTAGCTTTACCAACAATCTGGACAAGGGGATTGAAAGCACCTTCAGTCAGTTTGCAGATGCCACCAAGTTGATCTGCTAGAGGACAGGAAGGCTCTGTAGAAGGTTCAGGACAGGCTAGATCTATGGGCTGATAGCAGTGGTATGAAGTTCAACAAGGTGAAATGCTGGGTCTTGCAGTTGGATCACAACAAATCCATGCAGTGCTACAGGCTGGTGGAAGAGTGTTTGAAAAGCTGCCTGGCAGAAGAGGACCTGGGAGTGCTGGTCAATGGACACTGAACAAGAAGCAGTGAGTGCCCAGGTGGCCAAGAAGGCCAATGGCATCCTGGCCTGTATCAGCAATTGTGTGGCCAGCAGGACCAGGGCAGTGATGCTGTGGCTGAGGGAACTGGAGTTTGGCTTGGGGAAATTAAAGTTCAGGTGGGACCTCATCACCTTCTACAACCACCTGTCAGGAGGTTGTGGTGACTCAGGGGTCGGTCCCTTCTCTCAGGTAACAAGCAATAGAACAAGAAGAAATCACCTCAAGCTGGGCCAGGGGAGGTTTAGATTTTATAGTAAAAACAATTTCTTCATGAAAAGGGACATCAAACACTGGAACAGCCTGCTCAGGGAAGTGGTTGAGTTACTGTCTCTGGATGTATTTAAAAGATATGTAGACATGGCACTTAAAGACATGGTTGAGTGGTGGACTTGGCAGTGTGGGTTACCAGCTGGACACAGTGATCTTAAAGGTCTTTTCTAACCTAAACAAATCTATGGTTCTGTAACTGATAGCTGTGACAGAAAAAAGAAAGATTTCTTAAGAATTTTTTCATTTTTTTTCCAAGAAAATTGCTTACTTTTGAAAAATGAACACAAACAAAAAAGTAGCATATCCCAGGAAACAAAAAAAGAATATTGTTTGTATTGCAAACACCTTTACCATTTGGTTATATTATATTCAGTTGATATGCTGAATAAATGAGAAATTACAAAAAGTTGTCTTCACAAAGTCTTTGAATGGGTGACAGACACCATACATACAGATTTTCCCTTTTATTTACCTCTTTCCTTAGTTTTTTTTCAAAAAGCTGGATAACCATTAGGAAAATGAAATTGTTTGATCTGAAAAGTTTAACAACATGAAACTTCTAACTCTGTGTCAGAACACAGCTATTGTTTTTGTTGCAGTGTGCAGTTAGCTGTGGATATGAAAAACTGTAATGAAAAACCGTTCCCTTGTAGTCAAACAGAATGAACTCCCAAGGGCATACCTTATGTGTCATCCACATTGTGCTTTCTGATCTGATCAAATTGAATCTTTCATGCTTGCTGAATACACAGGTGGTATCTTATAAAGTTGCCTGCTTCTTGGATTTTTCCATAGCCATTTCTAAAATTTATGTTTTCATGTTCTCAGTGCCCCCTGGGGCAAACAGAGCTACACTTACGTTAAATTATTTTTGCAACTTAAAGTATTTTTATCAGTATCTAACTTCTTTTATGTTTTTTTCAACTTTTTTTTTCCATCCATTTTTCAAACCACCAATTTTGTACATTTTATAGACTAACAAGGAGAACTTGGGAGGCCAGTAGTTTTGAATGACACTCAATTCTAGCCCACTTATCTGAGCACTAAATGCAAGCTCATGCAGTACGCAGAAGAGAAACAGAGTGAGTGACAAAACACTGATGCCAGAGAGAAAGGAATGTTAGAAAAGTGGGATTTGTCAAAAGTGGTGAATGAGAGCACATTTTTCCTTTTTTTTTTCACCACTAAACAAAATAGGAGAGTGATTACAAATATAATAGCTATGAAGTAAGGGAGGGAGGAATGCCAGCTAGTTTTACAAATATTACTTGAAAGTATGAAAGGTGAAACAGGAAAAGTAAAAGTTTTACATATTATGGTAACTATAGACAAAGGAATACTGGACTTTGAAATTGTCAAAAGAAGAATTGTTAAAAATTTTTCAGATGTCTTGCCAATGTTTTGGAAAGTGCTGTGATAGGCTTTCAGAGGGTGGAGGGTGAGTGGGCATAGGGAGGAGTAGTTTATATTTTACATCAAGTATGACAAACAATTGTAAAAATATTTTGGGAAGAAAACAACACCAAACAAATACAGATAGTTCTTTCTGATTCCCACTGCTTAGGCCTTTAGACTAACCTTTCAAAAAGTAACTAAAAGTGCCTTTTTAATTACTGCACTTCATTTAGAAAGCCTCAACTCAAGAACCACAGACCAGAAAATACCTCTTAAAATTGAGAAATCAAAAGAATTTAGCAATAGGATAGTGATGCTTCTTGGATAATGAGCCAACACTGCTGAGAGAACTGAAGTGCAAGGAAAAGAAATCCAGTAAAACAAAGACTGAGCATACCTCTTTGGATGAGTAATTTCACAATGCATTTCTAAAGTTTTAACAACCAATAGTTGTAGCATCCAAATCCATAGCTTTGAAGTTAAAAAAAAATTATTTAATCAGGCTTTTAAGAATTATCCAAATCTTCACGTTATTGCACTGGTCAACCACCTTTTCTAGTAAAAATTATTTTTTCTTCAAATATGTCAAACTGCTGTCTGTCATCATTATTTTTCATAAATTTCAGATTAAAGGTGATTAATCCAGATTTTCCTTTTGAAAATTATTATAAACCAGGAAAATAAATCCTAAACCATCCTCCATTTTCTTTGCTTTAAATAGCAGGCTGAACATGGTTAAATAGCAGGTTCTGACTGAGAATTTTCTTTTCTAAACAAAATAGTTTTCTCTGTATCTTCTTTATGTTTCCATACACCTTTAAAACACTGCCTTCAGCTCTGCATTCTAGTATGGGTCTCCTCAAGGACACATTTAAATTAAAAATAGTATTTCCTGTCTCTACTGTACACACTTTTGTTTCACCTTTCAAGGATGGCAATAAACATCCCTGCACTTATTGTAATCACAGACTGCTAAACATTTTCCAGGAATACTGCTTGCAAAGGCATGGCCACGGTTTCTGTGGGTAGGGCCTACCCAAAAAACATAATTATATGCTTTTTTTTTTTTCCCCAACATAAAAGTGAGACAATTACTTGAATTTTTAGTTTCTTTAATAGTACTGAAACCAATTCATGTCAGTGCATGGTTTAGGAGTTTTCTACTACTAGCAATGAATAAAACAACCTTAGCTAGTGAAAACACTGCAATTCATTTTCACTCACAGATTATTTGTAGCAGTAATATATAAAGACATAGGTTTTAAGGCTAATGGCCTAATAACTCACCTTTTTGCAGCTTCTTAAGATTAATTTAGCTCAGTTCTCTCTGGGAGTGGTAGTTGTATATATTATTGCTTAGGCCACTACATCATTTTAAAAACAAACAAACAAAAACCCAAACAAAAAAAAACCTCAGCTGCAAGTCAATACACAACAAATTTCTTTGCTTTTCCTAGGGAAAGTGAAAGGAAATAGGGGATAGAAGCAAATATTTAACCCACATCCTCCAGCCTTGCCACAGAACCATTCACATTCCCAGATCACAAATGAGATTTTTTTTCAAAATGCTTAATTTAAATAAAAAGATTTTGTGTGCCAGAAGCCCTGCTTGTGCTATAGCATGGAGCACAAGATGAAGACTGACATGAGAAACCAATGTGCACCATAGCTAAAGCAATATTCTTTCTCACTTCATTTTCTACATGAGAAAATTCACTTACGCAAGGATTCTGCATAGCTAACAACGCACGTGCCACAGGCATGTATTTATCTCTAAGATACGAATCTAAACTATCAGCACAGCCAGTGAAGATCCACTAAATACAGTCAATAGAGCCTACAGAGCTATTTGTGTCACTCTAAAACCAGACACTGACATTTGATCTGCTGGTTCTCTAGACACTATTGGTGTGCTGACAGGAGGCTCAATTCACTTGACCGCAGGTATTGATTTAGTGTCGTCTGAGACAGCAAAGTCTATCCTGCAGGGCCTCCAGCTGTTGCTCCTATGACACCTGTGGGTCCCATGCCATATTTGCCAGCCACATGCAGGTGCCTGAGATAGGCTCAGACGTTTCCCAGAAGTGTGTTTCAGTGTGAGCAACTGAACTGAGCTGACATGTCTCAATGTTGGAATTGCAAAGGAGATGAATTCCATGTCTGTAAGGACTCGAATGCAGTTAAACTGTCTCAGCTCACTGTCAGAGAAGGAAGTTTCCATAAGATAAACCATCACAACAGGCACATATGGAAAAGAGGAAGGCAATAATTTCAGGCCTACACAAAGGTGAAAAGTTTGGAATTAGCACACCAGACAAAATACCACTGTTCCGACGGTGAGAAAAGCGCAGACGGCAACGACAGGAAGATGCCAGGCCTCATGAAGCAGATCTAGGCAACTTATCCAGACAAAAATTCCAACCACAGAAAACTGTGAGAAAAGGAAGCAACATGCCATCCCAAGTTATGGGAACAGCGCATACATCTCATGGATACCTGGGACTTGGACTGTCTAAGAGCACTACCTCCAGCAGAACACTTGGGGTCCCCCACCACTGGGCAGACCAGGGTAAAGAAGGGCCTGCAGGAACCCATGTGGTGATGATATAATTTGCTTAATATCTCTCTTACTCATCATCTTTCTCTTCTTCCCAACTTTCTTCCTATTTCTATCTGTCTCTACCTCGTATTTATTTTTAAATAAAATCCATAGTAATGGTCTCATTTGCACCTTAATGTGGGCGGAGGCATCTTTTAATAGTTGGACCCTGTGTATCACATTATTTTGGTGTCAANGTCGGACCCTAACATTATTTCATTGTATCACATTATTTTGGTGTCAAAACTGGAATCTGAACAATGGCATACCCAGACTTCTCCCCATCATCTAGAGCAAAAGAATAGAGCCACATAATGAAGCTTATTCATCATCAAGTACCATCATCAAATCAGGGTTTGGGAGGCAAAGAAGAAAACATTTATTCAGATTAGAGTCACAAGCAGTAGTCTATAGTATAAACTGTTTAATTAAAACTATTTGATACAACCTTAGATATCAAGGTCAGTGATACTATTTAC
Organism: Alaudala cheleensis; assembly: GCA_013398995.1. Classification (NCBI taxonomy): domain Eukaryota; kingdom Metazoa; phylum Chordata; class Aves; order Passeriformes; family Alaudidae; genus Alaudala; species Alaudala cheleensis. The sequence goes on from VWYE01004800.1 coordinate 24,989, forward strand.
ACTATTCACACCTAGCCTGAGCATTCTTTTAGCACAATAATATTCTAATTGTGATGCAGAAATATCAAATAAAGGTGACTAAGTAGTCACAGCCATAGACAAGACTGACATAAAGGCAATGCAAAAATTACACATTTTTATTCCATCAAGCAAATCAGTTGTTTCTACTAGTTTTACACTAAATATTTGCATTATGACTTTGAACAGACAGAAGTCAGATTTTAGCTATTTATATTTGGGAATTATATTATACACACTCCATCAGGCAGCCATTAATCTTTTACAGCTGGGAAGCTTCAGTAAGAACTATGAGATGGGTATAAATTAATATGATAGCAAATTTTTATTTAGAAGATTTTTAAAAGGCAATTTTCAATTGTAAATTTTATAACTTTGAATGCCTAAGCTTTAGGTGTACTTTAAGTATTGATTTAAAAACAGAAAAACAGGATTCAATTAGCCTGCTTTCCCAAACACCCATTAAACCTCCTCATTATTAGATTTAACAATATCTAATATTTTAAAAATTATAATAAGCACTTAGATGATTAGAAATTAATTTCAGAAGCCTTATTAATAGTTTCAGTAATACTGTAATTTTTCTTTCACTTATTTATGGCAATGAAACCAAACTAAGTAGCCAATTTATTTTTTGTATGTTTGAGTCTTTTAATTGCTAGCTTTGTGTCTCACTTTAGGCTGCAAATTTGAATTAGAATAAATAATCAAAGTATTTGGACTTTTGGGTTCAAAAATATGCACGGGCTATATCTATCTATAAATTAACAAAAAAAAAATTAGATCTTAATATTTTTTCTAATTATTTTCTAATTTTATCATACAATAGCTGGAACAGATTTTACAAAGGATTCAGAAATTCCTTTTTTTTTTTTTAAATCTTAAATAAATGTCTTTCTACTCATACTAAGAAAGTTATCAATATAGTGTAGTATTAATTCTAAAAGGTTTCTAGGTGTTTATTCATCCAAGATTGTGGTGCTGAGCATTACCAAGATAAAAGAATTATGAATATGTTAAGAATGTGTGAGAAAATAGAAGTTTAGCATAAAGATCCTATTAACAAGCTTTACAGACACATAAATGAATCCCCACATATTTAATTTTATTTATGTCATTATTTATTCATTCGCTGTTAATTTGTGCATTATGCACTGTTACAATAGAATTTACTGGAAAAGCATCCAATGTTTTTAGACACCTTAAGGTATGTGTAAAACTTCATCAGTCATTATCTATGCTGACTAAAAATGGATGACACATTTGCAATGCCTTAATTTCTTCTTTCTGCAGTACAACTATTTGAACTAGCGTCAGTAACAGATTACATCTTCAATAAAAGCCCCTGCTTTTGTTGCTTCTTAGCCTTTATGAACAAAAGAGGAGTTATTCTATAAGCACCAAGGTTGCTCCTTTTGCTTCCCTTCTCCAATTTTTTTTGGGGGGGTGGGGTTGGCTGTTTTAGGGGGAGTGGGGATTACAGTGTGAAACTGTCATTAAGCTCTGCTAACTGAGCAGAACTTGTACTTGCAATGATCCTATCTCTTGTGAAATTCTCTTTAAAATATCAGCTGAATTACTGACTTTTCAGTTCAGTGAACTGCTTATCTTACCATTTGGACTAATGCCTACTTCCTCTAATCTACAAATTGAATGCATTACTTTCCCTAATCACAATATAAGTGACTTCTGAATCCCCCTCTTGCATATTGACATCAGAGCTATATTTGTAACATTCTCAGGCATTAGTTTCCATCTTCTTCACTCATTGCATTCCTTGCTGGTTCACTCTGCAACAAAAGTTTACCACACTCTTAATGTTGTTTTTTTTTGTTTGTTTCTCTTAAGATGTATATCCATTTTGAGTTAGCTGTCTACAGTTAGTAAGTCCCCATTAGTACCAGGTTACATGAGAGACTAAGATCTTCTAACTCAGGATGTTTTTTTTTTCTAATGGTCATGTGAACATGTATGTGGACAAGATATCTTGGTCTGTTTTCTCAGCTCCAACACTAAAAACTTGCTTCACAGAACACAAAATTCTCATTTTATCAGTTTTGGTTTTTATCAGTATAACTTACTTCAAACATTCTATGTTCTCTTTCTCAAAAGTTGTGGGGTTTGGCTGAGTCCTTCCGTTTGCGACTATGAAGATAACAAATTGCTTCAAACAGTAAATCTTACCTATGTGTTTTGTCTGACTCAATTTTCCATCCCAAAATGAACCTCCTTGCTGACCTTCACCTCTAGGATTTGTTCTCCCAGTGATTGCCCAGTTCTGTAAGTCCCTGGCACAGAATATATATACCAGGAAATACCCTGGTTTCCTAGTTGACATTGGTGAAGCAATGAGTGTCCTGAAGTGACTAGAATTTTATAAATGATGCTTCAGTGAAGATTTCATCTCTGACTGTAAGCTACTTACTACAAAGCTCCCAGCCAAGTTTTGACTGGACTGACTGGAATCATTTCTCCCCCAGGCTTCATCTATTCTTGTGCAACAGATTACCATTCCAAAATTACTGGCAGTTACAGACTGTGCACTGGTTGCTCAGGCATTCAAATTCACAGCCTGGCACATTCATTTCCTATGCCACTGGTTTCACTTTAAGTAAAAATAGCAATCCATTAGCTGGGAGTAGTTGGTATGTATTTGTTTCTAACAGCCTTGGTTTCATTTGGAGAGCGACTATTTACATGAGCATGCAGTAACAGGAAAGGGGAAATAGTTGTAAACTGAAAGACAGTAGGTTTATATTAGATATTAGGAAGACATTCTTTACTGTGGGAGTGATGAGGCACTGGAACAGGTTGCCCAGAAACTTGTGGGTGCCCCATCCCTGGAAGTGCTTAAGGACAGCCTGGATAGACTCTGACGACCTAGTAGTGCAAGGTGTCCTTGGCCTCAGCAGGGGGGTTGGAGATAGATGAGCTTTAGGGTCTTAACCGAATCATTCTATGATTCTATGACTCTATGTTTTGGACAACTTCTGAAAAAAAGACAGAGCAGAATGGATGGAGGAAATATTTTTTTTAAATTGCATGAAGCATTTGTCTGGAGTTATTGCCACCTTCTAGAAAAATATATAGCCCTTGCTTTAATTCCTTTTGTGAGGCTTTCAGCTAACTTTAAGTCTTATTTTAAATTTTCTGGGACATGTTTGAATCTTTCATCCTCCATTTTCTGCTTAATTTTTGTTTAGCAAGGTACAAGCATAGGCATTGTCTCCATGGAAACTGAATCCTATGGCTGCCATCAGTACTATCTTTTTTGGCTACGTGGTTACCCAAACTTGGGGCTGCATGGAGTCAAACAGTCCCTATGCAAACTAGTTAATTTACAAAGAAAAAACAATAAACCTCTTTCAGGCCATACTTGGTCCAACATTTTTCTTCTCTAGCTTTCTTCTATTTTGCAGTTTGTTGGCTTGGCTTTTCTCTCCTTTTCTTCTGCCCTTCCTTATTTTTTTTTCCCTGCAAATAAATGCTCAAAGACAGTGTGTTTCCATAAGTGCCTGCCTATGTGTTTATTCTGGGAAGTGATACCAACCAGGAGCTGAGGGCAAGGCTTCTACTGTTTCAGCTAACTAATTTTGTAGAAGGTTATACAGCTTCTATCAAATCAGGAAAGAGGTTCCTATCCAGCCTCAGTGAGGCTGAATCTGCCCATAATAGTTTCAATAGTCATAGAATCATACTGATTTCTAAGCCAGTTTGCATCTTGACATTGAAAATGTTAAACAAAGTAAGTTTTCTTTTATCTGCCATAAAGTTTGTATCTTTCTTCTGACATATCTACTATAGGAAAAGCTCCTGAGTTTATGCCAGAGAATAAAATCTTCAGTGAATGGAAACTTACAAATAATCTTGTTCTGGTAGAGCTAAGCAACTTATTTGCTTTGCAATTATGTATTTAAAATGGGGGACAAGAAAAATGGTGAGAAATCTCCACAGCTTTTCTCTAGACACAGCTAGATGATGACTCTGACAGATTCCATTCTTTTGGTGCTAGGTTTTCTGTTACCAAAGTTTGTAATATCTTATTAAAATTCTCTTAGGGTGTAGAGATGTTTCAAGTAGCTTATTTCTTTCCACTAATGTCTAGCTGTCTGATTATCAGTTCATTTATGCTTTCCAAGGAATCATTTATTTTTTTCAGACAGTGTAATTTTTGTGCAAGCCTAACTTATCTCATTTGCTTGTAAAGTGACAATTAATTCCTGATATATAGCCTCTAGCATACAGCCTGTGTCAGCTGCACAATGAAATACTCAGTCACTGATCTTAAAATCTCTAGGTAAATATACTTTTTTTTTTTTTTATAAAAAAAGGGGGTTGTTTAGTTTAGGGGTTTTTTTCTACAGAGATGAAATAATGTTGATACAAATGTACACATACTATCAGCTCCAACACAGTTTTTATTAGTTGTATTTAAACTACACTACTCTGCATCTGATTCTCCTGCTATTTCATTTTATTTTGAAATTTTCCAGAAGACTGACATTTTAGACAGAAAGTCCCTCTGTGCACTTCCTGTAGATGCTTGCTATAAAAAACTAGCTACTATCTAGTTGAGACCATTTATTGGAGTTTGAAAATTACTTCCAAGAAAAAAATTGGACTAAGAATCTTTAAAAATGCATAGGAAACTTTCTCCAACCACTTAATCATCAATTAACAAAATTATTTAGAATGGACATTTGTATGAGAGGTTAACAGGACTTCTGTCTTAACATTGGTGAAAATCTTGTTCAGAGAAATCTGGGATCTAGGAGAAAATCAGCTAAAACATCAGATGTCTGTAAACAGATGGTGTGACTGATAAACTTTTATGGACTGGAATGATGTGAAGGGTAAAAAATAATTTTTAACTGAGGAAAGAAATTGAGGAAGCAGATGGAGACAACTTGAAAAACTTTAGCATAGTATGTAAGGTAAAATGTATGTGAAGTGTAACATAGGTTTGAATTAAATTTACACATTTGGATCAGTGGGGATAGTCCAGATTTGAAGACAAAAGAAAGGACATAACACTGTTCTGCAAGCCTGAACAGAACTTTATTCCCATCCTCATACCTGCCTTAGCTTTTCTTCTAATGTTTGCACAAGATTTAAGTTCTTTTGCCTCTAAGTTATACAAAACAACCTGCGAAGTATATATATATATATTTTAAAATTTTTTTTCTATTAAGGTAGAGCCTTCACAGCACTAGTATAAGGGATCCCACTCCATTCCTGGTGAAGTTGCAGTAAATTTCAAAGTGTTTTTAATTAATTCATTCTACATTAATGAATGTTTAACCAATGTAATACACTTATCCCCTTATCTGCAATAATGGACTCCAGTAGAAAAAAGACAAGGAAGAAAAACTATACAGTTTTAAAAGATAAGACAACAATAAGTCCAGAGTTAGCATATATTATTTACCAGTCATTTTTTTTCCAATGCTTTTTCTTCTTGCTTGTCTTTCTCCATTAAATATTTACTAGTATATATCTCAAATTTCCTTTTTTCCCCCCTAGACCTATTGTTACATTTTGACACACTTTTTTTCTGCCTTTCAGTGAATATTTTCCACTTCTACTCATTTTTACTATTTTCCAGTTCCTTTGGTTTTGGTGGGTTTTTGTTTGTTTGTTTGTTTGTTGGTTTTTTAGGGTTTTTTGTTGTTTTGTGTTGGGGTTTTTTGTCGTTGTTGTTTTTTTGTTTTGGTTTGTTGTTTTTTTTTTTCTGTTTCTCCTCTATTCAGCTATTTAGTTGTTACTATTCAGATTCCATTTGTAATATTTGTCTTTAGGCCTCACTCTACCTGTGTAGTTGTAAACTGCATGCAGCACACACACATAAGCATTGCATTATAGTTTTAGCATATGTTTCTATGAAAAGCTTAAATTACATTCTAATTAATTTAAATATGATGGCAATAGATGTGAGAAGGCAGAAAAAAAAGTCTACTTCAGCATATTTGGGAGATGTAGTGAGGAGATCTATTACTTTAATAAATGATGTATTTCATTCAGCTTCAAGATTGTTTTGAAACAGGCCCCATTGTCATTCCGTTCATACTCTGCCCAATATAGCACTTCTTGTTGATCTTAAAGACAGTCAATAAGAACTACTGCAGCATTACACAGACCTTCCCTGTCTTTTGTTTTCTGCACAGATATCAATTTGTTAAACAATCTGAATCTTTGATGACTTACAAAACAGTTCAGCTAATGGTCCATGCTTTAATGCATCTTAGCAGCAGCAAACATCTGCCTAAAAATGGCTGTGCTTTCATGACTGTCAGGCTCTAGGGGAAATGTGAAGATAGATGTCATTTCGCTGATCAGATTTAAAACAAGGACTGAATGATAAAAGATTCCTGGTTCTAAGCAGCAACTCCATGTAATAATTTATAGTCCAAAAATAATATGCTATTCAACACTTAGTGGAAGGAATCTTTTTTTCTGTGTCTCTTTTACAATCATTCCTTCAGAATTCTTCCAATTAATATTCAAAGATTGCCAACTTTCTACCTATAAATGAGTTGCTTATTAATTATACATAAGCTGTTCTCCTTTCTTCTGATGAGGCAGAGCACAACATGCTGCAAAGAGTATTGACACGAAAATACATGGTTTGAAACTGTAGTAAAGTCATTTACCATTCATGAAGTAACTTACTAATAATAGTTGCCTGCTTACGAAAACTCAAATGTCAAGGTTTTAACAGGGCACTGAGATCAAAAAGGATTAGTAATAAATGACCTGGAAACGAATTCTTTTTTATACAGCTGCGTAGAACAAAGTGTTCAATTTGATTTGCACGTGCATGTGCAACATATGCAAGATTTTTAGTTTGTTGGAAAATTCAGCAGAGAAATATGACAAGCAAAAAACTGGTTGTAAACACATTATTTACTGGCCATAGACATCAACAAATAACATCAGGAAAAAAGAAAAGGATCTTTACATCAGTGTGCCTTTGAGGAAACAGGGGAGCTATTCATAAAGTCAAAGAATCAAAGAATATGCTGAGTTGGAAGGGATCCATCAGGATCACTGAATCCAAGTCCTGGCTCTGCACAGGACACCCCAAGAGTCACACTATGGGCCTGAGAATATTGTTCAAACAATGCCTTAGCTCAGTGGACAAAAGTTAAATAAATGTTGCCTTCCACACCCAACATCAGCTTATCTAAAGCATGTACAAATCAAACACAGTAACTGTAGAGCAGTGATGAACTGAATGGAACTTCATAACTACATGCTGATCATTTTGACATGTTCAGCTGTTTAATATCATGCCTGACTGCTCCTTTATGGCTGATGATTTTCTTTTGTTAAGTATGACAAGTCTAAATAAATTTGAACTCAAGTGAATTAAAACACTAATTTATTTACTTTGGCTAAAATCACATATGTACAAACTGAATTAATAGTTTTGCTATTGCTAATTCAATGGTAGAAACTGACAGCTATCTAAGAATTCATCTAATTGTTGCATATTCCATAATTCTATTGCACAAGCATGTGCACAGATCCTATAAGATCCAAGACAGTCAGACACTCTTCCTCACAGGAGGGACCAAAGCCATTGTATGTCCAAGACAATCTCTTTTTTTAATAAATAGGGAAGCCAAGTCTTTGCTGGCTCTTAAAATAAATTTGAAACTGGTTTATATATGGTTTATAGTAAATGTGGCATCATATTGATCAAAGAAACTAGTACATTATTAACATTAGAATAATGTTTCTTAAAGGACAAAAAAGGGATTGCACACAAATGAGCAGTCTGCTCAGCAGAATCACTAAGCTATACCAAGATCTAGTCAGTATTGTAAAAACTAAAGTTAATCAGCACAGCATTGGAATGGGAAGGAAAACAGACATGACAGAAGTTTGTCTACTTTATGAAATAAGCATGAGTAGCTAGTTTATTTCTCTTAGGAGATGACTAGATTCTTTTTCTTAGGAGAATCTCTGCTATGGTCCTGCCTTAATCAAGGACTAGAGTTGAAATAAATTTAACACAGTCCATCTCTATTTTTCCCTGGATTAAAAGCTTTCCCCAGCAATGGGCAGACACGCAAATAGGAAATAAATATTGTTCTCAAACGATTTTGCACAGCTTTTCTTATATATGTGACATACATGCTTCTCTTTATAATTTCATCCTATCACTACTTTCTGTGTTTTCTCTACATGTTGGAAAATGCTGACTGAAAAAATGTAGCAGCCATAATAAACAAGAAATTGTGAAAGACAAAAGAACTAGAGGTACAAGAAATTTAGGAGGTAGAATTTGTATGAAAAAAATAAGAAAAAGCATTCTTTCTTGAGAGGGAATTATTACTAAGTTTTCAAACCTACATCAATATTGGTGCTAAGACAGTACACTAAACAAAACAAAGAAAAAAATCCACCAATCCTCCCCTCTCCCAAAATAGATGCAAAGAGGAAAAAAATTTATAAATCATTCATGTTTCAATTTACCAAAAAAGCAGTTGCAATTTATATGAAAAATCAGCTTCTTGGGTTTTTTTCTCAGAATTTGTCATGGAAAAGGATACCAGTAATGTCTTAAGTCTCTATTTCCTGTTAATTTGTGCCATTTGAAGTCTGATAAGAGTAAATTGCAATGAAATTGAATATATTATAGAAATTCTTCTAGGAAGATCTGAAGGATCTTATTGTTTGAGTTTAAAAGGTAGTTTTCCAAAATAAGCATGACTAACTGCACTAAATTCTATGCTTTCTATTAAAAAACACAAATTAAGAGATCTTCAAAATGTGAGTCAAGTGCTGCCTGAGTTTCTGCTACCTTGAATATGAATGTGAATGTGAACATAGGAACATACAGTTTCCTTTCAGTGAAATAGCTTCTGGATAGGGAAGAAAAGCTGCCATCCTCCCTGGAGTAATACTAGTGGGGACATAAAGTTGCAAATCTAGAAGTTTAATATTTGAAAACCTACAGCAGAAGCAGCAGCCATGACCAAGTTCTGTGTAGCAGGAGAAGAACCATGTTGATGTGTGCTAGGTAGGAAGCAGAGATTGACAACACTAAAAAATCCATTCCTCAGGAGCTTAAATTCAGTTTCTGCAAGAGTTTTCTCTTTTGGTCCCAAGAATTTACCTTTCTTGCTCTGCAAGTGATTCTATCAGTATAAGAAAGAGACTGCTCACTCATAGCTGCCCTTCCCCACTCTCTTGCAATAAAAGCAGATAGTCATGATTTTTTTAAACTAAATATAATCCTAATATATCGATATTTTAATGATATCTATAATAAAATTCAGTATAATAGAATTATAATGATTATATGCAAGGATGTTGGATATGTTTATTTGAAAACAAAAAACTTGGGTTTAGCATGCTGAAAGGAACTTCACTGTCTAAGATCTCAGCTTGTTTGCTAGCTGAAAGATGTTAGCTGATTCATAAGATGGTTCAGATACACATAAGACTCTGTATATAAAAATAAGAAGCCCCAAAGTCTGTACAACTGCTCAAAGTGATTTCTGAAGGTTGATTTTACCACAGTAGAGTGGTCAGACGTGATTTACTTCTTCCAAGACAACTGCAAAATTTTCCCAGGGAATGATGAGCCTGTAGTTCCTTGGGTTGACCTTCAGGCTTTACTTCTTTCCAGCCACCATGTACCTGCCCAGACCTCCATGGTGTTCCAAAGATGACAGAGAGCAAGGCCATCAGCCAACTTTCTTAATTCTTTTGGTTGCTGCCCCAAAGTGTGCATGCTGCTACTGTCCTTCCCTACTTTATTCAGGATACTGAACTCTATGATTTTATGGAGATTACAGCCAAAGCTACTGCTGACTGACATATTCCTAGGACATTCCTGTTACTGAATACCAGCTCTTTCTGAGAGCCTTCCTGTACAGAAGCAATAAAAATACTTTCACAAAATTAAGAGCAATCCAGCTATTGAAGTAAATGAAACTGGAAAATGTGGACAAAATTGAAAATTAAAAAGCACCAAAAAAACCAACAAACAACAGGGTCAAACCCTAAGATTTTACCAACTCTTACAGTTTTTGATAAATCTCTAGCTTAAGTAAATGGGAACTTTTATTTTGGTAATATATTGCATCTTAAAAATAAATTCAGTTTTCATTGATTGTGAAAGTAACACTTGCAAGTATGAAGGTAATAGCTTTTTGATTGATTCAGTCAGAATGAGTTAGGCTTTGTGAATAAAGGGGAAATTAATCAGTAAGGGTTGATTTAGGGCCTCTTTCATAATATGGATTTCCATTTTTGTGTGTCATTGTTCTGTTGTTAAAAACCTGGTGGACTGTTTGCACTGAGGTGAATGATGAGATGTCTGTAACTAGGAGTGACTGAAAAGTGAGGCCATCTTTAAAGAATTAAAGCCTTCCTGAAATTAAATGCAACAATCAAACCTAATTTAAGAAAGACTGCAGGTACCTATAAAGTCAACAAGCAGAAATTATCACATTTTCCATTTCAGACAAAGCAGCTCAGAAAAGAGAACTATTGCAGAAATTAACTTTCAGCAAGTGAAAAAATTGTTTAGGAGGCAATAAAGAAATGAATTGAGGTATTTGTGACAGGCATTCAGCAAATGAAACACTTCCACTGTACACAGGACTAGTTTGACAAGAATCACCACATTAAGTTGTTCCCTACTGGACTTTGAGTTCCCTTTTGTTCCCCCCTATGTAGATAAATGCTATCTCAGCAAGGGCCAAAACATTATTAGACTTGCTAAGTAAAGCTGTCATTGAAATGGAGGTTATTGGATAGTGAGCTGAACAAGTAGTTTTTAGGCTTTTTGCCCTACTAAAAATAATTATTCAGGAAATGTTGGACTACAGGAGTAGATACCAGTTTTGTGCCAAAATTTCTGTAAACTAATTTACTTTCATGCCATTGGAGTGGAACTATTACAGGACAGAACCAGAAATAAAATTCCAAACAATGCTTGTTTCTTTTCCCTTATAAACAAGACAAAAGAGGCCCCTATTATCTGCTACCTTCAAGCAGAGGACAATTCCACCATAGCTATTTTTCTCCAGCCACACAACCAGACAGATGATATAGGATATTTGATTTTGCATAAATTTTCTGTATGTGTGTGTGTGTGTCTACATACACTCATATAACTTGTTAAAAGGAAGAAATTTCTTAAAAATAAGAAAACCTATACAGAAACAGACATTAACTAGATTTTTTTTTATGCTTGTATATATTATCATATATTTTCCCCCAACATTATCTATGAGAAAACTAATTTAAATGAAAGAGAATATAAAAATCATGGAATAGGTTTGTACCCTAAAACCACATTAATAATAACACATACTGTAATTACTTGTGAACTCATAGCTTACAAATTGGTATTTCATCTGTTTCCTGGAGCTGATTTAACTAATGATGATCAGCTAGCCCCTTTTTAGAAATCATTATTTTTTTAAAGACAAAATAGTTTAAAAAAACCTAGTAAAATATTATTTCGAAATCTTGAGTAGCAATACTGTGACATCAGGGCACCTGAACAGAAAACTTGATTCTGGGAAACAGCCTACACCAAGCTCAGGAAACCAGTGTATGCATACTTTAATGAGTTCAGACGCAAAGTAAAATAAGAAGGATAAATTAATATAATTATTCAGTTGTTTGTGATGAGTGCAACAAGTATGTTCTTTGCTTTTCCAGACTGTTTTATGGTTAGTACAAGTTTTCTCTACTACATTCTGTTAATAAGGTCATGACTGGCATGGGAGGAAGCCAGTTGTTTATGCTGATTGCTGTGTTCCAGGTCAGCTAGATGTATAGTCTAGATATACAATCTAGAGAAACAAGATCAACATGCAGTCAGATTCATAAGCAAGCACAAATAATGGCATGAGACTTTCCCTGCTTCCTGTGTTTCAAGGAGGGAAAAGTCATAAATACCAAGCACCTCACTGTATTGCCATACGAAAACAGAAAAAGGCAAAGAGAATCCCATGTAGTTCTTCACACCCTGGAAGCACATGTTCCTGCAGGCAATCACACATGCAAAAATGAAAACGGTTCATTTTTCCCTTGAACATGGCAGGGGAGCATGATTGAAGAGCATGCTGGTGAGCTGGCAAATGCTGTTTGGACAGGCACCCCTTTTCCCACCTCTCAATATTCTCTCACCTCTGTTTCCCATGACTTTATGCTGTGCAGAACTCCATAGACAGTAGGCTTTATTGGGAACATCATGGCCCTATCCTTGCAGACTACTCTGCAAGCTCCTACTGATGCCAATAGCTGGGTGACTCTGGGTACCTCCTCAGTATTCACCACCACTTGGTTTCCCACAAACAACTTGACGTAAAATGAGACACACATTTTGAGTGCTTTCAGAAATGTTATCAAAAACCCATAAAAACAGTGCTAAAAATAATAGAAAAATGGCATGAATCAAATTCTCTTTTTTGCTGAAATAGATGTACATTTTATGAAAATTTGGGACCATGAAGTATTGAATTAATGACTTCAAGAGAAGTATTGAATTTGATTCAAGAGAATCAAATTCTCTTTTTTGCTGAAATAGATGTACATTTTATGAAAATTTGGGACCATGAAGTATTGAATTAATGACTTCAAGAGAAGTATTGAATTTGATTCAAGAGAATCAAATTCTCTTTTTTGCTGAAATAGATGTACATTTTATGAAAATTTGGGACCATGAAGTATTGAATTAATGACTTTTCAGATAGAATACTTTCAAAGGTCTTTTGATAATAGCTTCACTTTCTTACTCATTTTCTACCATTCATTTCACTCTATTTTTTTCTTGCTAATACAGCAACAGACTGCTCTCTGTGGTCACTGCAATAAAGGATTTTTAAAGATAGCAATTTAATTTCATTTGGATATTTCTAGGAGAGAACTGTGCTATAAACACTTACTAATGCATTTTTTTGCCTCCTCATGTCAGATAGCATATTGCAGAGACAACTGTTATACTAAACACTTCTGGAGGACACTTCTCAGTATCTTCTATTACTAGTGCACTGAAAATTGGATATTTTTGTTTTCTTCTTCTTGGGAGTGCAATGGACTGGAGAGTCGAAATTGCAATTTTTATGAACAGTTTTGGAGTTAAAAGGTTGAAGATTAATCTAAATACTTTTCTCTTTGAAGGCACTATCTATATTCACTGTTTCTCAAGTATTTTTATATACATTTTGAGTGAGTTGCATTTTGTCTTCAGCTGTATGTTATTTATTGTCCAAGTGCACAGATTCATTTCCAGTACTACAGTGCATTGAAACATTTGCCAAGACATGCCTGTATGAACCCTTGAATTCACAGCAATGCACGGCCCCAAAGCATGTATCAAAGTTACAGTCACAAAAAAAAACCCTCAAAAAAAACCCCCAACCTGACAAAAAAACCCCACAAATAACAACAAAAAACAAACAAACAAAACAACAAACAAACAAACAAAAAACCAAACACAAATCCTGCACCTGGGGAGGAATATCTCTGGCAGCAAGTACAGGCTAGGGACCACACAGCTGGAAAGCAGCTTGGCAGAAAAAGACCTGAGGGTACTGGTGGACACCAATCTGAACACAAGCCAGTTATGTGCTCCTGTGGCAAAGACCACCAGTAGCCTTCTGGGCCACTTTACAAGTGTTGCCAGCAGGTTAGGGTGGGTGATCCTGGAGAGAATCCAGCAAAGTGTCACTAAGGTAATTAGGTGGACTATATTTTGTATAAGAAGAGGCTACGAGAGCTGAGGCTGTTTAGCCTAAAGAAGACTTAGGGGATCTCACAAATGTGTATGAATACCTGCAGGGTATAAAGAATAGGGAGCCAGGCTCTTTTCGATGGTGTCCAGTGGCAGCCCCTGGGCACGCTCACATGAGGTTCCCTCTCAACGGAAGCACTTTGTTCCTGGGAGGGTGACCACACACTGGCACGGGTTGCCTGAAGTGGTTGTGGAGTCTCCATCTCAGAGGCATTCCAAAACTGTTTGGACATTGTCCTGGGCAACTCACTCTGGGTGGCCCTGCTTGAGCAGAGGGGTTGGGATTTGCCAGAGGTCCCATCCGCCCTCAGCTGATCCATGATTCTGTGATAATTTGTCTTCAGGCTCCAATGCTGTCAGCCTGAGCTGCTCTTGGATGGTGTGTATTGCTGTGCAGTTGCAACACTGTTTGCAGGATGGCTGTGGTATATAAAAGCCCATTTTTAGCCGTTGGTTTGTAGTTTTCATTTTCATGATTCTTCATGACTCTGATCTAATACTGTCTCACTAGTGGCTATCTGCCCACCCTAAATATACAGCAGGGGAGAAAAAGAAAGGCTTATCTTTTTTCTAATCAACATTGCCACCACTTCATTTACTTCATGTTAATGGAGTAATTGTTTTCCAGATTTTAATACCATCCATACTGAAATCCCCAACAGAAACTCAAACTGCAGAAAGACAGAATTCACAACACAGGGAGATTTAATATTCTGAAGAGTACCTCAGAATAACAAACAAACCAAGGGAAGGAGAAAGATATGTTAGTGTAAAGCATTTTGCAGGAAACACCATATACATTTAAGCTAATTTATGGCACTTAAAGAACCAAGCTTAAATTAAAATTTCTGGCAAAAGAAGGCAAATTTTAACAGACAGGCAATAAACAAATTTCACAAACAATTCGGAACACATAATTTCCTATCTTCCAGATCTCCTTAAGAAAACTGTCCTTTATGGTTTCTTCCTAACACCTACATGATGTTGTCTTCCTGAATGCACTTTAAATCAAACTCCCATTAAAATCAGAAATTAAAGAGAAATGCAGAATTTGTTCTTATCAGACAATTCACTGTGATAAACAGGAAATTTTGTGCCTTTTCACAAATAATAGATTCATAGCCAAAATTTTAAATATAAAACAAATAATTATATTAATTCTATTATCTAATAATGACTTGTGTTAAAATGAAATTTAAAAATTATGCTTTTCAGGAAAAAGGATAAAGGAGATGTGATTATACTGACCCATCTGAGTAATTCTTATGCCAACAGAGGTAACAATATGTGCAAACTAATCAGCACTTAGCAAAATAAAATAATTTTTTTTTTTTTAAATTTCAGATTCAGAGATCTTCTTGAGAATGCTCTGCAAAAAAAGTCATTTTATGTTAATGTTATGTTAATTTTCCAAAACACTATCTTGGTAACTGTCAGTGGCAAAGGGATTTCTGAAGGAAGTTTCAGCATTCTTTTAAACAAAATTTTAATCATCAGTTTGGAAAAAAACATGAAAGTATAAACTCTAAAAAATATTTTTGGCAAGAATAATTGTAATTTATAAATACAGATACTTGTATAAAGGTATGCCTATGGAAAAAATGACACTAAATCAAAACAAAGAACACTACTAATTTTTTTTTCATTATAGTATTCATAATAATAATAGAATGAATTTCCAGAAGTTGAATAACTCATAATTCAAAACTATTCTTTTAGAATTTTCATTTAAATATTTTTCTTTAAAAGTAAATTCATTAGCAGCATTATATAAACTTTTTTTTTATTAAATCCAGATTTAAATTAATCATCATACATAGAAAAATAAAAACAATACCTGAATGCCATATGCTAATAATGGAAGTAGATACTGTAATTAACCCTTTTCATTATTATTACACTTTCTAAAATAGGGAAGGGAAAAACCTTTGATCAAGTCGGATAGGAATGAAAAAGACACAAGTGATAAATATTTAAACATCTTTTTTAAAGCCTCTTTCTACTTTTTCTCATTTAAAAACTGCTTAACCAAACAATTAAGTGTTGGAAAGACTTCAAGAGTTGGTTTTTTTCTAAGAGTGTAACTTGATTTCTACAATTGAGAGGAAAAAAAATATTTTTATTTAAAAGCCTTTTTGCAGTATCCAGTTAGGAAAAAAAAATTTGGCTTACCTGGACATGGCATAAAAGCAAGATTAATTTTTTTATTTTTATTTTGCAAAGATTCATGTGACTTAAAGAGTTTCACAAAAAAAATGGCTCAAATTTCACCACTTCTATAGTCTAAGATGTTCACAGCCATCAGGATAGCAAAACAAAGAAATGTTTTCAAAACACTTCCATGAAATATTTTTGATTGCAATTATTTCCTATGGAAAGTTCAATATAGAGAGAAGTTCCTTCTGTTTCACTTCTACCTTTTAAAATTATGTAATAGTGAAATTAGATGTAGAAATATCAATAGAGCAGAAAATGGTTAAAATGAATCTACAACTATTAAAGAGTCAGCAGATATTCAATGCTAATAAAAATTTTAATATATTTTAGTGAAGTGTGTGGAGTTGGGAATACTCTGAGCCGTTTCATTCTACTGAGTTTACTAATAGTAGGATTATTGATCCTGTCAAGGCAATAAACTCTGAAATAAAACCACTTCATCAACTGATGCACTGATGATTGCTGCATCTCAGAAGCATTCAACAGAAAATGGAAGATGTTACTACAGCAACTTTTAAAGTAGTGTTGCTTTTTCTCTAAGTCCCAGCCATTATCTACTTGGTTTCATTAAAAGCTCATCAAAACAACACAATTCTCATTTTCTAAAAAAAACCAAAAATTTTTTTACATTGCTTATACTGAAAAAGCAGGTAAGACATTTTTAATCTCTTATTTTCAAGAATCAGGCTATCATATCCAACTTTAGACAGATCATATCCAACTTTATATTTATAGATGGTTTGAGAATATTTAGGTATTTAATTGAAGCAGAAAGAACTGAAAATATAAATTCTCACTACCATATTTTCCTTGTGATAATATGAAACACTAAAATTAAATACAGAGTCTGAAAAGAAATTAGGAAATGTTGAATATAATACCATAGTGCAACTGGATTAATGAAATAAACAGTTAATATATTTATCCAAAGGTTCACCCATCACACTGAAATATACTACTATACTAATACTATTATTCAAGCTTTTATAGAATAAGTTTTAAAAATCTACAGAACTAACATATCAAATTTCATTTTTATTTTGTTTGTAATTCGAGAAGAATATATACACTTGAAATAGCTTTTTATAAACCAAAACAATAAAACCCAGGTACATTCCACCCTTCCCTGAGTGCATATTGTCACCATATTTAAATACTGTCTAGAAAGAAAATAATTGGGAAGAAGATGAATGTGTGATAAGAATCTGTTTCTGGACTTACAGCTGTGAAAAAATAATAAGCCTTCTATGAATCCAAATTACTGGGAAATGTAGGTGGCTCAAATTCGTCTTTTGATCAGTTACCAGACTCGGGTGTCCTCATTTGCCTCCAGTTAATGTGCATAATTTTCAACCTCATAGAATTTCTTGATTGTAACAACAAGCCTGCAAAAGCTCTCAATCCACATTTTTGTATTTCATTCTATTTCTAGTGTTCTGGCCCTCAATCATTTCTCTATTTTCTGACTTTTCTTCAGATTGCCAGATCTTGTCATTTCCAAATTTGTAAAACACCACCTTTTTAAGCCAAGATCATTTAGTACTGGCTGCAATGCCAACCTCTGAGGAACTATTCTAGTAATCTCTCTGCAGTCAAAATAACTGCTCTTTAAACATAGATAGTGACACTTTTTTCCTTCCTTTTTTTTCTTATAGCTTAATTTCTTAACTACAAACTCTATAATCCTTATTCTTCCAACTAGGTCCAACTTCATTCAAATAACATTTTAGCAACCATCTTACAGACACGCTGAAATTTTTCTGTGATACTCCTTCAAGCAAAGATTCTACAACATGACAGTTGAATGCTATATTGACAAGATATTATCCTGCTGACAATATGTATTCTATACTCTATATTCTAGATATATAGCCTCTGTCACAGGCTCTCTGCAAACACGTTGTCTCGTAGCACATTTCAGTTTTCTCCTTTCCTCCTCATTTTCTCCTACATTGATTCATGCTTGTGTGTGCCATCTTTTGGTATATAGAAGCATGAACTGAGACTTTAATTTTTTTATTTGAACTCAATCATCTACATTTTATTTCCAAAACCTTATTCCCATTCACCACCCTTTAGATTCCATAATAATTATTATCTTTTTTTAGTTAAATAGATGAACAGAAGCTCAGTTCTCTCAAAGAGGATTTTTACCTTTCTTGCTGAAGATTTTTGTTACAATTTTTTTACTCTTGCCCATGAATTTAAATCAGCATGGCTTCTGGAAAGTCAGTGTAATCCCTGCACTTTCTAACACCTTTCCATGGAGTGTTTTATTTTCACCAGGACTTTATACTTTTGCTCATCAATTTTGATTTGAATCCTCATTTTGCTATATTATTTTTCCTCTGTTTTTTTCATACTTAAAATTGAGTTTCTGCAATTCTGGTACATCTTGTACTGAGAATCATTACTTTAGCAGATTTGATCTCATATCCCTAACTTTATACTGCAAACAGATCAGAGCTGGTTAAAAGCAATCCTCCAAATCACCCCAAAGCAGCTATAGAAAACTCTGAAAACAACAACAAGGAAAAGAGCACTAAGATGTTTGTCAGATGGGCATCCTGAAGATTGGTATTTCTGCTAAAATTTTGTGTCATGAAAATATATCCTGACTTAACTATGGCCATTCAAATTATTCCCAAGAAATTAGCTTATCAGGGGCTTTTAATGAAGTTTACATGTCTGGAGAGCTTCTAACAGGTTTTAGAAACATATAGGATTTTTGTGGTGCAACAAAGCAGTCAATCTGTTCTTGAAAGATATCTGCCTTAGGTCCACATGAACAAATGCAAACAAAATTCTGTGTCACCCACAATTAAGCAAATTCCGTATCCTTGGCCACATAGATCTAATGAAGGTGCCTCAGTTTGGACTGTGGTTATTCTAGAAAGCCAAAATAGAAAAAAATGAGATGCTCTAGAGTATGATTCACACCATCTCAAGCCTGAAGTGCCTCTAGAGGTCTTTTTCCTTCTCCTACAGAGAAAGCAGTTTAGAAGATTTAAATGACTCAAGGTTAAAGCCCAGGCTACAACTTTGCTTTCAGTATCAAAGTAGTGATAGATATTCATGTTACTCTGTATTTTTCTAACAATGCAAACAATACCAACATACTATTTTCCTCCTGAAGGAACTTGCAATTTCACTGCCTGAATAATGAAACTGTCATACAACTTAGAACGCAATAAAGGCAAGACTCAAAAATAATCATTGTAGTGCTTGAAACTTATTATTATTTTAAATTATTGGCAAATAAAAGAGGGAGAGAGTGAGAAGATGGGGAAAAGAGAAAGAAGTTGAGTAGCACCAAAAGTAAAAGAATTTCATAAAATTAAGTCTTCATCTGAGCCACCCATTCCTGTAAAATACAGAAGTACTGAGGAAAAGAGCACAATCTCGGGGTGCACAGATGATGTTCCTGGTTGAGCTATAACACCCAAATGTCTTAAGCAAAATTGCCTTGAAATAATCAAACGAGGGTATAGTTCTCCATATTATGCAATTTTTTAAAATTAAAAATCTTCAATTAAGTCTTTTAAAACTGAATATTGAATAAAAAATCAAAAGAATGGCTGAGGTGAATAATTTTTAACAGACACTATTATATAAATATCAAAAATAAAATAGAATTTAAATATTCATAGGTTCTTATTTGTTCTTATATTTCAATTATTAATATTTTCTCTTATTTTTTTGTTTCTGTTAAATCATTTCTTTATAGGGGGTTTTACCTTCATGTTGAACAACTGTTTTAGGAAAAATTAGAAACTGAATTAAATAGGAAACATAAGAAAAATGAAAAGTATATGATGTTAAACCAATTATTTCAGTTANTTAAATATTCATAGGTTCTTATTTGTTCTTATATTTCAATTATTAATATTTTCTCTTATTTTTTTGTTTCTGTTAAATCATTTCTTTATAGGGGGTTTTACCTTCATGTTGAACAACTGTTTTAGGAAAAATTAGAAACTGAATTAAATAGGAAACATAAGAAAAATGAAAAGTATATGATGTTAAACCAATTATTTCAGTTAGAATTTTTATTTAAAACTAATACTTTTTCTCTTTTGGAACTTACAAATAAATGCTTCTTCAGAATTTCCCCAGACTATTTTATTTTATTACTTGCTGTTTTCATACACCATTATTTCCTGATAAAACTTCTGTCACACAGAAGTTTCTAACTGAAGAGATTTCCTCCTGGATAGGAAGATAGACATCTTTTTACTGATGTGCATGAAAACAATCTTCTTAAAACTGATGTTTTATGAGTTGACCTCTTCACATATAAGCCCCCAAGATACACCAAGATGACTATTTTATGAGATTTAACTTTACTTACACCAAATATACAAGTGTCTGTTTGCAACACCTGCAGAGTTTAACTGAAGTTATCCAGCAGAAAAATACTCTTAAATCTGCCCAACCCAGTGGTCTGGGATTGCAAAAGGAGACAAGTCTGTTCCTTCATTATTATGGTATGTTTTAAAAAGTATCTTAATGGATATGTCCACACTTCACCAGTTAAATCCTAACTTTACACTCTGATCTTAGCACATTCCTCATACAAGGCTTCCTCAAAAGGGCTGGAAGAAAGTGGTTTCTTGAAGGATCTGCATGGAATGTCAGCAATAGAAACAATAACAAATGCACTATTATTATATGTAGTAACTAAAGAAACCACAGTACCTTACCTGGCTGTGGTGAACCCTGTAAGTTGTGTAGATAAGAAATGTAATAATTTTTGGATAAGAAGAAGCATTAAAGGTACATGTAGATTTTTACAAAACCAATCAAAAAAGCTCTGGAGACAACACTTAAGCTGCTAGGAAGAAAATTGGAGACCAAGCCCTCCACAGTAGCATTTAGTTACATACTTTCAAAATCCCACATGGCTCCAAAAACAGAAGTAGAGGAACAATATTAATCTAAAATTGAAGAAAAAGTGCAAGGAAAAAAAAAATCTGGTTAATTAAGAACAGCAGACATGAGAAATACTGGAGCTGTTACAGGAGGAACTAATTGCAGCTGAACTGTAAAGGAACCAGATGGCTGGCACTTCAAACAAGGCTTCAAATAGGTTGTAAAAGAGTTCTTAAGCAGAAGAATGAGGAAAAACTGACAGCTATGATAAAATATGTACTAGGTATGTAATGTTGAACTGTGGCATGGAGGTACAGAGGTTTAGAGGAGGACTTCTAATGAATGAAATGACAGAGGAGAACAATACTCAAACAGAAAGTGGAACAAAACAGATGAAATTGATTAAATTATTTCAATAAATTAAAACACTTCTCAAAGTGCTTCCATGCAAATACTGAATGTCATGCTCCATGGTTATGATGCTACCTGATTCTTCAAAATTTGTACGAGACTTGCTTGGAAAGCAGATTGTTACATTTCTGAATATGACAAGGGCGTTAAATCAGGAGACAAAGAAATAAAGAAATTAATGATGGACAGCTTTATTAACAGAAGCCTTAGTGTGGTACAGGTCTGTAGAGAAGCTTGCATACTCTCACTAAAAAGTAATGTTGTTGTTTTTATTGACATATTATGCTGCAGTTTTTTGTTTGCCCAGATCTGTGTGCTTTGATAAATCTAGCATAGACCTGAGTAAATAGTTCTGTTGCAAGGCAGAGTTAGGGCAAGGTAGCTGCATTAAGAAGGAAATTACAGTTCAAGGTAACAGAATTGGAATTTTGCCGCCTCCTACAATCTTATTACTGTTTTTTTATCATAGTAATTCATTATTTGCACTTTAAAATGCCTCTTTATCTTTTATCATAATCAAGACAAGAGTTTTCACTAAGGCCTTAATGCACTTCTCTCCTACTTTCCTGCATGATTAGTTAGTAGCTAACAGTAAGACCTTAATTCAGATAATTAAAACTAGCTTTTTCAGTTGTAGTCCTGACTGACTGGGAAACAGCATTCTTGCTTTGAGCTGCATTGTCCCAGACCTGCGAACCAACAGGAAACGTGGAAGGTCAGATACCTGTTAAAAGAAATGTTGAATATGACAGGGAAGTATTTTGTGGAATGAGATGAGAAACCACATGTTTATTTGAAAGAGGAAGAGGAACTGGGGTGGGTCAGGAAGCAGAAATAAGAAGCTGAAAAGGGGAAACTGGACCGAGCAAAATGGTACTTAAAGGATTACAGAAGGATAGGACAGTTCTGTATTCACTGCAAATATACATCTCATGAACAGGCTGAAAATAAAGGAAAACACTTTTATCTAAATTTAGCTTACAGTACTTCTATCAGCAAAAGCTTTTAGTCTTCACAAAATTTCTTTTCATCATTTGTACAGCCTGGACTATGGGCCAGTGTACCTATGAGAAGATTTATA
The DNA here is from genome assembly GCA_013398995.1 of Alaudala cheleensis. Classification (NCBI taxonomy): domain Eukaryota; kingdom Metazoa; phylum Chordata; class Aves; order Passeriformes; family Alaudidae; genus Alaudala; species Alaudala cheleensis. The sequence goes on from VWYE01004800.1 coordinate 47,353, forward strand.
CAATAATCACATATCAAGTACACAGATGAGGATAGTGATTACTTTTAATGATTTTGCTCAAATGAATTGATAAGCAAGTTACAAGAAGAGAAGTTTCCAATCAAAACATTATCATACATGAAAAACTGGGGTCTGTATATTATGTTTAGGAATTTCCAGATACAGGATTGGTTTAGGATTCTCCTCAGAGATCCCATTATACATTCATTGCTTGGGGGTTTTTATCCTACAGTTGTTTAGTTGTTCCTCACCAGTGCAGTGAGGAAGTCCATAGATCTTTTTTCTCAGAAAGAAAATTGCAGGAAAAGGAGGAAACAGAGGTGTACCACTCCCAGAACAGCACTTGCTGCAGTTATCACCAGCTCCAGAGTAGGAGTGAGAAAGCGTTGTCTCCATTTTCTCTACAAATTGTGGCCTATAAGGATGGAGCTTTGCAAACAAGTTAGAGTGGGTATTTGGCAGCAGAATGTTTAGATCTCCTTCAAAGCTTTCGAAACTTGAAGATGAAGCTTATCAGACACAGATAAGCTTTAAAAAGGCCAAAACACTGCATTAAGGAAATTATAAGTATACTGGTTGTAAGCCAACAAATAAGAGAATATTACTTTTAAGATTTAAGGTTTTGAAAAGTCATTTAAAGAAATGACCACATTAAAGAATTTTAATTAGACAAACATTCTGTTTAATAAATTGTATTAAGATTGGGGTTTTTTTAAAAGACAAAATTTGAAAAATAACTTTTCCAAAGTAATAGCTAACTTGTCTTGTAAAGAAATATATAAATGTCTATAGAATCAGGTTACTATTATTATTATTTTTTCTATCTTGACAAATTTTCTTCTGTGAATGTATTTTTTATTATATGCTTGTTTTAAAAGGAATTTAAAATCAGCATATTTATCAGGCTCCTTTTGGTTTTTGTTTTTTAAATTTATCAGTCAATTAAATACAGAGCAGTGCAATATTTCTGTACTGGAGAGAAGCTAAGAAACTTACCCACAAACCTAGCACATAACCATAGTCTGCCAAGATATATTTGTATTTTTTTGTATTCTCTCTTGGAACAAAAACTGCTTTAAAAAATGCACAGCACAGCTTGTTTCTGACACTTCCTTTTAATCCATAGTCCTGAACAGCTTTGCTGAGCCTTCATGCAAATTAAATACTTCACCTTTGATACTGATTCTTCAACTGCTTGCTGACTGTCTCAAGACAAAACCAGGGTTGTGCTGAGCAAAATTTGCGACTTTAAACTATATGGTATAGTTTCAAATATGGTTTGTGTTATCCACATGGATTTCAGAACCACAGGGTTCAAAAGCAGTTGAATGCTCCACACTATGCCGCTGCTTTCCTTTCCACAATTTCCGAAACTTCCAGAGAGCAGAGGAGTTCTTTAAGCAACGCACAGCCCTCATAGATAACATGAGATTTCTGTTTATAAGATTTCAGAGCAACAAATTGCTTTCTAGACTGATATTTCTTGCGCCTACAGAACACATTGCTTATTTTACAAACTGACAAGAAGAACAAATTATAATGATGCTTGCAGCAAATGACTTGCTCTGTATTGCTCTCCACAGGTCACTGCCTCCGAGGATTTCCCAGGACTGAGACCAAAAGGAAATAGCCTGTCTCAAATGGGAAACATTCAACATACTCAAAAAGGATGCATTACTTTTCAGGCCAGAAAGTCTGTGACCAGCAACCTTTTTTCCCTTAACAGTTAACCATTGAAATGCTTCTGCTTTTTGTTTTTTTTCCCCCTAAGAAATAGTCTTATGATCACTGATTATGATAAAGAAGCCAGTTTCCTTTGTGCTTATTGTTTTATAATTGTTGACAACATATTTTTCATGTCCATACTATTTATGACAGCTCTTCCCATGTGTTTTACCTGGTGTCAATAGCACATGAGTTCACACAGGATAATCATGGAGTCAATAGAACCATAAAACAGTTCAGGGAGGGCCCTTTAAAGGTCTTCTGGCCCAAGTGTCAACCCCTCAGTAGCATCCTCCTCAGCCATGACACTCGGACTGACAAAAGGCAAGGCATTCCCAGCAACCTTTTCAGAACTGCTGCTATGTTTGAACACTTCTGCTCCTGTACACAATCCACAGCCATCAAACCGAGGTGGGACACAGTGCTCAGCCAGCACCAATACACAAAAGGACACACAGCACACCCATCCTGCTTGTTCCCGTGATATGTCAGCCTAGAGGAACTGCTCACATGGGAATTTCCATGGTACTGAGGAGACCACTGCAAGATGGTACTTACATCTTAATGGTACCTACTGTTAACTCCAGTTACTGTCCCACTCTTCTTTTTCCTTTTTAATGTATTCACTTGAATACAAAGTATTTTCTTAATGCTACTGACATGTTGACAGATTACGCCTGTCATTACTTAGTACTAACAGGAACAGTAAGTGGCTTCTCAAATTTTTGTTGATACTTTCCATCCTGATGTGATATTATTCTATCCAGTTACTGAGCCTCTGCTCTTAAGAGGCTGTCAATTAAGGTAACTATGGGACTGATTTGTGAAGTTAGAACCATTATTTGATTTTCAATTCTTACTAGAGAGTTGATATCCTGCTTAACTTGCATCTTTTAAAGCCTTCTTTGATGCCGCTCTACATTTCTCTTCCCTTTTTACCAAACATGTTGTTCCAAGCATGTCAGTTTGAGAATATTCCTCTATCTATTATTAATGAAATAAGAATATTGATTTCAGAGGTACGTGTCATAACAGTGTGCAGGGTGTGGCGGTCTCTATGAGGAGCAGGTGGAGCTACCCCAGGCTCTTCAAAAATCACAAAACTCTCCTTCCCTTAATATTGTACTTAAAAGGGAGAAGGTAGAACAATGTTCCTGTTTTGCTAAAAAACCTAACACAAGCAATTTTTACCAGCTATAACAGCAAACAATTTAGGTGCAAAATAGACTTTTGTAGATGGGATCTGCACCATAAGGAATACTTCAGTTAGTGTCACTATCCACCTAAGTAGCTAAAGAAGGTTGTTTTATTTTCTCTGCCATTTTTCTCTTCACAAAATGGATAAGAATTGACAGTATCTCCCTACTGCATCAACAAATATTTTCTCACTGTGCACTGTGCAAGGCTTTATAAGAAATGCAAGGAGAAAAATAACAAAAAATCAAATGTCGAGGTTTTTTAATGAGCCCATTATTAAGAATTTTATACAAATTTGAACAGCAATTTCAGAAAGCTCTGTGCAATATATGCTCTTTTCATTTCAGCATAAATCCTATTTTTAAAAGGTACTTCACAAAAAAAAATGTTTGTTCTAAATGAGCAGGACTTTTATTAGCCCTTAATAACTCTGGTAATCTAGTTAGTGAAAAACAAAGTAAGCTAGAAAAACTATTAGTTGTGTTTTAATTAAATTACTGATCAGAAGGACTATGTGGCTGGTGACTGTTTTTCTCAATTTACCTCCTAAGCATCCCGGCAGTGGGAGATGCATCAGCTAAACTGCATACTCTCCTCATCACAGGGTTTTTTCTGCCTTCTACTTGTAAACCATTGTAGAGATTTGAGTTTACACATAATTTTCCAAGACATACAGTCATCTCAGAATGTTCATTTAACTTTTAGTGTTTGACTTACAAATAGAGAAAGACCACTTCTGTGAGCAACAAAAAGGGTTTATACCTTCACTTTCATCACAGAACTGTGAAGAAAACCTCTTCACTCTCAAGAGATACAAAGCAGCTGCAATCCTGCACTCTTTTGTGTACTTTTGAGGCTGGAAGGTGAAGTATATTTTAAAAGGGAGGAGTATGAAACTCAGAAAATAATTTCCCACCTCATTTCTAACTGCTTAATATTTTTACAGGAATTCTGCCAATTTTTTACATGCAGTGGTAATAATCAAGCACTTAGCATATTGTTGGCACCAGCCAGCAGTCAGAGCTCTCCACAGAGGGGATAAAAGACTGGAACAGCTCACACAACAAATATGAAATACACTTCTCTATCAAGTAGGAATATCCCAATATCCCAACATCACTAGTGTTCTACTATCATGCATTGCCAAAACTAAAATTTGTCCAAGGGTTTGCTTTCAAAAAGACTGTAGCATTGTATTACTTTCAAAAATAAATTTAAACAAAAAAAGAAGCTGTGCCAATAAATCACTGGGGGAAAAAATTAACACAATCAACATATTGAGCAATTCTTCACCTGCAGGTTTGTTCTAACTTTGGATGAAACTAAAAAGTGTAAAAAAACCGTAAAAACAAAATCTAAGGCAAAATTAACATTTAGATATGCATTTGTAACATGAAATACAAAACAAACTTGTGAGGAAGTCTTTCCTACTGCAACAAAAAATAAATAGGCAGTTTAGGAACAAACACAGCTGAAAGCAATTCTAATACCAGTGAAAGTTAAATGGCTGCTGCATAAAGTGCACTGAAATTTTGCTTCCCACTTACTCATTATTGAAAGGTACAAACTGCAGGTTATATTATTTCAACAAAAAGCATTTAAGAAAGAAAGGGAAAGAAAAGTTTAGAAAGTGAGTCTCCAAGTTACCAAAGAGTGTATCAAACTATGCATCTGTATAATGTATAGTATAATGTACTAATGCTGTAGTCTTGAGAATTACCTCATCCCATGAAAAAGAAGTGCATTTCAGTCATTTAAAAAGTCATCAAAATGTCTAATTTGTGACATTTATACAGCTGTTGGCCCTAGTTTGAGAGGCAGAGGGGTTTAGCTATTAGGTGGTTATTGTAACACTACAGTAAGCAGGCACAAATGCAAGTGCCACACCTTGTGTGTGAATAATTTCAAAACACAGTTCTTTGTATGAGCAGGTGATATATTCCATCCCCATTTCCAATCAGTACTTGAACAGCTCTTACAAAAACACATATTAACTTGACTGTGCTGTGGTATGTCGATAAAAGCTTTAAAAAATGCAGACGGAAAATTTAGTTGTTAGCATGCCAAATCAGTGTCAAAACAAAGTCTCATCTCCCTATTCTTGCAACCTTTTTTTGATAGGTAAATGGGCAAATGGCAGCATGGTGAAACAGAGTGCTAACCATGCAATAATGATGACAAGTAGTAAAGGATAAATTAGACTGTCACCAGCATTTAATGTCATATGAAGCGCTGGCATTTACTCCTTTAAGGAATGTAAGCATCAATTCCATTAGGGACAGTTTGCAGCCCTTTGTGGAGATGGTAAATATTATTTTATGCATATCAGATAGCACTCTAGTGGTATAACAGTGCAAGATGGGATCTTTTCCAAATAAGTTCAGACATGCCTTTTGCTGCACCGAGAAATTGGAAATAATTTATCCTGATAGAAGCATTTAAATTTCCAGTATAGTCTCTAATGGTAGGCGCCTCTGGAGGTCTCCAGGGGGAGATTCGGTCTGCCTAATTTAGACAGTCAGACATAGGAGTACCTTCTGCTATGTATGATTTCCTAAAACGAGGAAGACTTTATTTAACCTGTAAATACAAGCTCCAAGTAATGTCTACTACTTTCAAGAGCAGTATCTTTTTCAGATTGTCTTCTGAAAGAAGAAACACACTGAAAAGACCAAGGTCCAATTGCCTATAATCACAGCTCCAAAATATCACACTTACTTCATAACTTTAATATTTGTACCTGCAGGAATGATGAATTAATCATGATTTCAAATTATTGGGGAAGAAAGGAAAATGCGTATGCCATATAAAACTGACTTTGCTTATCTTGATTAACTATTAGAGAGATAGTTGCAGTTTGCAGTACATAAAATGATATGCACCGTGCCTGCCAATTTGCCTGCCATGAAGAGAAATGAATGAAGACTCCATCATTTAAATCTCTCCAAAATACCAGTCTGAACAAGTAAGGAGTTTTACAGAAGGTCACGTTTTCAAGCCACATTCAGCTCTGACTGGTTCATATCAGAGTTCATATCAGTTCCTCTAATTGCACTTTGTTGTTGTGAACACGAACCTGCAGAGTCCAGGGCACAGATTACAGCTGTTGGGGTCCAACAATCAAAAATTTCTATTGATTTTTTTGTAAATCCACTATTCACAGAAAAAGGAGGATTACTGTGAGTCTCTCACAAAGGAGAACTGCCCAAAAACCACAGCCTGCTGAAAAGAGATACTGCCACTTCTGCAACAGGGGTTGATTTCAGGGGTTTAAAGTTTTTAACAGGAGAGGACTTGGAAAACAGAGTTTAAGCATTGTATATTTATATATTTTAAAGCTAATTCTTTGCTTGGGATTTTTATGCCTTTGTATATCCATCAAGAAAAAATAGAGGAGATACTGAGAAAACTGTCCTTTTCCGTATGGAGAGCAGAATGGTCTTGATCTGTTTTCCTAAATTAACATTAAATATGAGCAGAAAGGGATCTCAAAAATATCTGCCCTTTTGCTACTTTCCCCCTAAAGATGAATTAAAGCATATAATTTTGTAAATTTCAGGACTTATTAGTTTTGAAAAACTTGACCAATATGTTCTGTTCCTACTAAGTTAGTTATTTAAATTTTTGAAGTTCAGTAATACAGCTTGGATAATGTGTTAGGTTTAAATATGACTCTGTCTCTGAGGCATCACCACAATCCATTAATCTCCCCCTGTCTTCTGCCCATTGTAAGCTTAATATGTGATTAATCTTTTTTCATATTACACAGGACAAAAAGGTGATCTTTTGTATTTGAATCTCTAATTTACACTCCTCCTCTTCCTTCCCCAAGCAGTAAATGGTGAAGAAGAAAGCTTTTTTGCAGCTTCTTTAGCCCGTTTTTTTCCTTCCTGGGGAAAAGCAGTTACATGTCAAGTCTCTAAGGATTTTGATGCTCTCTTTATCCCTTGACCCTTTCATACGCAGAGCTGCAAGGGAAGAAACTATCCCACAGAAAGAAAATATACTTGGGAGGTTATGTAAATTATATGTCCTTTTCCCCAAGATCCACTCAAGTCTTTAGGGACAAGGGCAAGCAAGCTCTCAAAATGAAATACTTTATAATGGAAATATTCTATTCCACTCTTTTAGGTACTCACTCAAGGAGAAAACAACACAACTTCAAGTCTCTTGAGGAAACCAACACAATAAACTATACAGACAGTTTTAATATAAAAGGAGGAAAGCATTCGTGATAGATGGAAGACCTTGGAACTTACCAAGTAATATTTATAAAGTTTATCTTTGTATTGTATTTTGTAGTTATTAACTAAATCATGGCATCTCTTGTAGGGAAAATTGCATTGATTTTCCCACCATTGTAGATGCCATTTTAATAAAGAAGAGAGACAAAAGCATGATGCTGAAGCTGGAGGGATAAAAAAGATATTTCTTTTAAGAAGAAAAGAGTTATGATTGCTTTTGAACTTCAAAACTAATGCCACTTCTCCCAGAAAACAACACTACTGATGGAAAAGAAAATTTTCAGGTTTTTTTCTTTTTTTCTATTTCATCATTCTCTTTTGTTGTCAGAGAAGAGTTATTGTTCACAATTAGAGATGTAAGAACCAAGAGGGTTTACTGTGAAGCTCTCAGTAATATTTCAACTCCGGAAACCATGTGGGAAACTGTATTTAAAAGCTGCCAAGAAGATGTAAAAACAGAATTAAAGCAAGCCCTTAGATGGATCTAAATGCACCAGGCAAGGAGAAGACATTCCATATCTTAATTAAAGAATTCTCTTGTTTAGGGAATGGGGTAGAAAAGGGGAGACAATAAAAGTGAGAAGCTTCATGGTCTCTAAGTAGCCTCTCCTTCTACCAGAGGAGAGGATACTGGGTTAAAGGGGTCACTGACAAGAAATGTCTGTAGAATTTTCTGGTCACTGAGCCTTCAGATCAGAGTGAAAATTTGTACTTTTAAACTGAAATGCAGAGCTGTCAGCAAAATAACTGTTGCCTTCAACAGAACTGTTTTTGTCCTCTAGTTCTGGCTATCTGTGCATATAAATGTGGCATGTAACAGAGATACCTGTAATCCTGTGCACTTATTACAATATTATGATTGTATAGAACCATATTGGAATTGACTTCCCTGTAAGCCTTAAATTACTCACAGATATGTACATCAGGTAACAAACACCAACTCATTTGGCAGGCATGTGATTTTCATTCAGACTTCCTAGTTTTTCTACCTGGCATCTAAACAAAAAACCTCACAGCAATGTAAGTTAAGAAAGAACCTAAATTTAGTGAGCAGAGGAGAGAGAAATTATGTTTTATTGTTATTTAAACATATGCACCCAGCTAATATCCCTAAATCAAACTGTTTGTGCTTCTGTGTGCTCACTGTAATGCCAAGCTATGGTACTTGCAGGTACAGACAGCCCAGCTGTCAGAGCCTCACTTTCTATCCTCATCTACCATATGCAAGCCTTTTAACCAAATCGGTTTTAATCACTGAACTGAGACAGAGAGCAACTAGTGTCTTGCTGTGGATGTGCACACAGCAGAAACTTGAATTAACCTTTATGGTGCAGTAAATGAATACTTTCATTACTAGAATGCTAGTTAGAACTATACTGCATCCACAGGAAAAAAACATCTTACCTGAATAACATGTTTCAGCTTGTCAATAATTTGACTTATTACAGGATCTGTTCCCTTCACTTGTACTTCTGGATTTGCAGACTGAGCTTTGATTCCACTGCCAACCACACGGTGAGTATAGCTAGTTTAATACAGAAACACATATAAAAATGGTTTAGTAACTCACTCTGCTCTCAGAGAGTCATCTTCCAGTTTGTATTATCTCTCATGGCGCCAGCATACCCCTTTAATGAGATGCATTAATTTTGTGCACATATTTTTCAAAAAAAAAAGGAAATACAACAAAATATAATTACTACATTCCACAAAGTTTGTTATTTATTAGCACTTAAAGTTTACGTCAAACTTTAAAAAGGAAAGTTATCTACATTTTGTAACATGAAATATTCAGCCTTGTGCACGTCTTTTTGTGTGTGTGCAAAAAGACTTTGCTCCATTTTGATTTTGCTAAATACAATGACATGATGACTGCCTAAATGTGTGACATTTCAGGTTTTTAAAACAAACTCCAGATTCCATGCACATTGTATGTTCAGAAATAAACCTGAAGTTTTCTAGTGTTTCTGTGAGTGCACGTGAAGACAAAATATTTATTGAAAGAAAGCAGCTAAACTGTGCATACATTAGTTAGCATTACACAAATTATGTAAGTAAGAGTAGGCCAAAATGTACCTGGTATATAGGTATATAAAAACAAGAAGCAAAAGACTAAGCTGATTCAAAAAATAACTACTTGTGTAAGTAGAACATTGTTTATAATATATCAAAATTCAAAATACAGTAAATAAATTAACCACCAAGCAGGATTCTGTAGCTTATTAAGAAGCAATTCTTCATTCAACTTACCATATTATATGTAATACTCAAGTTATGCAAGAAAAACAATATCTACCTTCTCATCACCAGATATTGTACATTATGCAAACACTCTCCATATGCTATAGTTTTTCAGCACACTCTATAAGAGAATAGTTCTATATGTCTCTGTCTCAAAAGTATTTTGCCAGCTGTTATGCTGTAAGAAAAAGAAAGGAAATAACCTAATCAGAGTAAAGAAATGTCTAATTCCTGCCTGTTAGATCCACATATAAGCACAGACAACACAGCATATTCAAATTTTGGCGATTTCCTTTATGAGAAACATTACAGGTCCTCTTAGCTCTGCAGAAAAGCTTGCATATATGCTAAACAATGAATGCAGTAAAACAAGCTTGCCACATAACAATATTTTGTCCTTGATCTTTACTTAAATATCACCCTAAATGAGATGCAGGATGTTCCTGAGGAAATGTATGCACTGAATAAATGAATGGCTCATATTCTTGGAAAGGTGCTATTTTGATTTACAGCAGACAGCTTTTTGTGTTGTCTTGTAGCAATGGAGCCGTTTGCCAGCTTGAAGTGATAGCTTTGTATAGGGGTGTGTACAAAACCTGCAGTCTGCCTGCTGGTCTTGGGCAATTGTTTAATGCAGCAATTTGGGTTGGGTCAATAAATCTTCTGGTAATTCTAAGTGTGAAAAAAATTAAAATCAAATATAAAAATATTTTTTTAAAAAATGAATTAATTCCAGCTGAAAAATGCTGCAGTGACCGGGAAAAAAACCAGCTGGTTGAACATACTAGTTTAATGTAACACCAAAATTTCTATTCACATCATAACACTATAAAAAAATCTTGAAGGTTATGTCTATCCTTCCTATCCAGTGGTCTTGTTCTGTTTCACAGCAGGCAAAATCTGTGTTCTCACTTTCTGTCACTCAGAATTCTTCAATTAACACCTTTTTTTCAAATGCTGCAAACCCAACTATTGCACATTTGCCTGTGAACTGCATAACTGTGAAAAAGAGTACCCTTCCTCTTTTTTTTTTTTTAATTCAATGATACTCATTTCTCTAACCATGCAGGAAGAAATAAATCTTGCAAAAGCTGAAACTTCCCCAGACTACAATTTTATTAACTCATCTGGGGATTATTTGGCAATGACTCATTCAAGACTATCATTTCTTTTTCAGCTATTTCTACAATGAAATCAGAAGTCTTGCACAGCTGGTGTTCACTGTAAGACTTACTCCCTTCTTTCACATGAGAAAAAGTAGCTGGGAAAGTAATGCTGTCTTGTGAGTGGACCTGATATTAGAAGTTTCAATCATGTCCTCCAACCTTTTCAGAGTCAACATTCTCTAAATTCCTCATCACCTTTTTTCAGTTGAGAGTGGGGAAGGGTACGAAGCTGAAGCAGAGGGGATGTGCATTGGAACAGTGACAATGCTAGTCACTAGTGTTTGTAATACCACATCTTTAACTCTATTTGCATCAAACAAATATTTGGATCAATAGGTACTGGGAGTAACAACCTTGGTATTACTTTTGCTTATTTCCTCTGAGCTGTTTAGGACCTTTCCACCTTCTTTCTCACTACTGACTTTTCTCTCGCCAACAGTTGGCATGATCCTGTCCAGGGCTTACAGAATGAATTTGTTATTTTCCCTGCTTTCTGCTGCCTGCACGCTTCTTCATCCTCCACAACATTTCCAAACAGAACAGTACACCTTTCCACCTAAAACCTTCACTAATACACTGACTGCCCCCCAACTCTTCAAATCCTGCTCTGTGAAAACTGACACATTTCATCCCATTATCCTGACATTTCTGTCTTTTACAGGCTCCAGAAGATCCCAATTAACATACAAGTTTATGTCAACAGAGAAAAAAACAATCCTTATACACCAACTCTTTGGACCCAGTTATTGGTATAATCACTACACATTCCAAAGATTTCTGGTTCATCAAATTTACTAGGTATTTATCACATTCCCACCTTGCTTGTTAAATGAGTTGGTATTTCTCTCAAAAAATCCTTATACTTTTGAAGTGATGCGTTATTATTCAAGCTTTGTAAAGTTTTTACTCCTTTAAGGGTTTTAAATTTTGTATTCCAAGACTTTAGTCTTGGAATTGATCCTCCAGGTTCTGGATGTGAGTTCTCCCCCAGGAACATATGGGAAGTAACCATCACATATGGAAAATGAAGATCTGAATTTCAAAAATTAAGTTTCATTTAAATGTAATTCCATTTGGAAGAATATTTTGCCCAAAACGTATTTGGTTTGCTTGGGAAAAGCAAAGCCCAGGGGAGGCTGCAGGAGTGGCTTCTGGGACAAGATGCCAGATGCTTTCCCCATGCCCTGCAGAGCCAATGCCAGCAGCTCCAAGCCAGACTCACTGGTGGCCAAGCCCAAGCCCATGAGAGATGGTGGCAGTACTCCTGTGACAACAGATTTTAAATGGAGAAAAGAACACTGAGCAAGAGGAGGTGGGCGAGTTGAATTGAGAAAATGAGAGAAACAGCCCTGCAGACCCAGGGAGAGTCTGTGCTGGAGCAGATTAGCTGGCAGGTGACACTTGAAAGGACCCACACTGGAGCAGCCTGCTCCTGATGTACTCCACCCTGTGGAAAAAACCTATGCTGGAGCAATGAAGAACTGCAGCCTGTAAGACTGTAATCCATGTTAGAGAAGTTAATGGACAACTAATTCCCATGGGATGGACTCCATGCTGGAGCAGGGGAAGAGTGTGAGGAGGAAGAAGTGGTAAAGACAGTGTGCAATGAATGCCCATATGTGAGTGCACTCAATGTAGAGAAGTAAATGATTATATATATATATTTGCATTTCTCTTGTTATTGGAAATCCTAACCCATATTAAATTTGCTTTCACTGCAAGACAAGTCGGCTATGACCAATTGACATTAAAAATTTTCATTTAACTTTGAGTTTGTTGTAATTATTTGCTCTGACAAGTCATAAGGCAGATTGAAAACCTTTTTTCTTTTTTCAGGTGTATAATAAGGCATTGACAAAACCTTATGAAATATTGCTTTATTGATTCTTATAAAAAAGTATTATGAAAGCCAACATATTTTTGTTTAAACTACTCTGTCTGCTTGGAATGGTATCTTTTGCCTACAAAAATTATAAATTACTTATAAGTTGTTTCATACTCCACATAATTGTGTTTAATTAACAAATGTCTGTAAATCTAACATCTTCAACTACTCTAATGTAAATGAAATGATCTGTCAAAGCTGAACAGGCTATTGGGAATCTGAGCATGGTACACAAAACTTCATCCCTGTAGACTCACATTTACATGCAGAATTTGTTTCCCTTTATTAGAGGGTGGGGGGAAATAAAAATCTCAGACTCTTGGTTTGAGAGACTTCATTCATTTTAAAGTTTTAATATGGCATTAATCACTTTCTGTTTCTCTAACTCCTAATGTACAAGTAATGGGAAAAATATTTTAAGGATCCCCACAGAGGTAGTCTAACTTAAGCAAGTGTTGCTTGGATTTGAATCCTGGGGAAAAAAAATGACTAATTTCTTGCTAGAGAAATAATAGACCCGCCATCTGTGCTCATTTCTGTACAAGCATGGTAATGTATCACATCACTTTATTAGGCAGACTTGGTCCCCACGTACTATTCATTTTCATCAGCATTAGGGAAAAAAACCCAAGAACCAATATATTTGTATTCTATAAACATGTTTTAAAGTGATGAATAACAAGGTGCCTATTTTCTGAGCTCAATATATGAATATTCATATAAATTACCTATTACTCTGTATTGTATTTATGAATACAATTGGAGGGGTTTACTTTTGATTGTCTCAATATCTCTGATAAAAGAGAAAATTATGCTTTATTTGTTATCACTGATTTCTTGGTACATGCAGTTGGAAAAGCTATTAGAAATAATAAATACATCAATTCTTGTATGACCCAGCCATTTTGGATGTGGTGCTTCAGGAAGATCTGTACATGTATACCCCCTCCAGAACAAAATAATCTGTATTATCTTGTGATGAAAACAAATATATCACATTCAACAACTGATTATGATTTTCCTTTTTGAGTTACTTTTAGGCACTTTGACTATGTTTCAAGTGGGAAATTAAAGTAACAAAAGGTGTACAATGACAGAAAAGCTATTGTTCAGAATATCCCTAAGTGCACTGGCAGTCAAGCCTCTCCCAAGAGACCTGGTGATATTTTACACTTTAGCAAGTTTAGCTGGTCACCCCATCCTGATGTATCTCTGTCAACTGCTACCACCTGTCACTGCCTTCTCCTGGACACCAGTGGTGCTCCCCAGAAATCAGCACTGGGGTCTGTCCTGTGGAACATTTTTATTGATGGTTTGGAGAAGTGGCTAAAATACAGCCTCAGTCAGTTCACAGATGACACCAAATGAGGTGGGAGTGTTGATCTGGAGGGTAGGAAGGCTCCTCAGAGAGATCTGGAAAGATTCAAACAATGGGCTGAGGACAACGGCATGAGGTTCAGCCAGGCCAAGTGCTGAGTCCAGCACTTGGTTCACAGCAACCTCATTCAGCACCATAGGCTCAAGGAAGAGTGGCTTGAGAGCTGCTCAGCAGAAAGGAACTTGGGGGTGCTGGCTGATGCACAGCTGAACATGAACCATCTCCCTCCATCTACCTAATTTTCTGCATTTGAAACCAATTTGGTGTAAATGATGCAATGCTGGTTTTCATCTGACTGCTTGAAGTAAGCAGTGAAATGCTAGGGAACTCGTTTAAAAATAAGTGTTTGCTTCCACTGGGTTCTTTGGGAAGATCCAGATGATGAGAATATAATGCTCAAGAGACCAAACAAATTTTAAAATAGTATATTTATTTACTGTATTTACCTTCCCTGTTTTCATCTCCTTTAACTGCCATTGATACAGTAACCAAGCTGCAACTTCTGCAGTGTTCTCTCCATGAAATGGATTTTCTTTTCTGTATCCTCTAGTTTTTAAAAGTAAGCCTTCATGTACTGGCCTTGTTAAGGGATTTGTTTTGTTCAGCTTCTCACGTTAATTGAATTCTAAATTACTTCAGAACTTAGGTTGTTGGCACCTACAAGTTTCAAGCAAGCGCCTGTATTTATATAGCCTCACTGTGTTTAAGAACGGTAAAATAGCACAGTGTGCCCACTACATTTTGTTTTATTTCAGACATGGGAAATGATTTTTAATAACTCCTTCTCAGCTTGCTTGCTTTTTGATTGCTGAAATTACTGGTTTACACCTGCTATTACTAGCATCTTCATCACAGCTGGGCATTTCTAAATTCTGGGTAATGTTAATTGAGAAATTATCAATTACCCAAATACTAGTAAAAATAAACACATGCAGCAAAAAATGAGTAAGAGTGTTCAGTGGTGTAAATTTTAATTAGCAAAGATGAACAAATCAAAGAATCGCTGCAATAATAAATACCACTTGGAACTTAGACAGATGTGTGGGCTATTTTTCAGTCTTATGATGCCTTTAAAGTGTAGATATTGCAAAATTAGCTTCAGAAAGTTTGAAAAATATATCTTACACCTAGCTATCAGAGACAGTGGATTTACTTGTAGTAAATTCTAGGACAGATCCCATTTGCTGTAGACATTTTCAATACATTTTAATTGAAAAAACACCAGTAAAATAAAATAAAATTTAAAATAATAATGTAAAATATCATATTTCAATTTTTCAATGAGAGTTTACTTTTGGACCTGCAATTTAGGATATGTTTTAAAAAACAGATTGCATATACACTTGTAAACTATGAAGAGTGGAAAAAATTGAGTAAAAGTTGTACTATTTGTGCTTCAGAAAAAAAGCAAGTTCCTAAAATTATTTAGGCTAAAACATGTCTTTAAAAAGAGATGCATATAATTTTTTTAATTGTAGACCAGACCTGCCATGTTAAAGGAAAACAAAAAGTAGATTAGCCTTAAGACTTTTCTAAATTTGAAGACCAAGTTTCATGTTTATAAATACTCTTTTTAAAACAGATATTTCATTTCAACACAGTTATTTGAAACTAAGTTCACATGAATAAAACAAATAACATTGAAGTACATAATAAAGTATTATAGAGTCTTTCAGAGTATTTCTTTAAATGAATTTCCATGTGTGGCCTAGTCCTGTTTTTTATTTTGTACAGTGCAAAATCTTTTCTCACCAATAATTTCCATTATGTTCTAATCCTACAAAACATTTTTGGGCTCTTCTAAAGCTCATAAACCCCAACATTCCATCATGGTCTTTATTTGAACACTAACATTTTTGAGAGGATTCTAGATGTGATTGGAAGCCAGTTGGTCATAGCTTTAATGTTGGCTGTGTCTTCTAAAAATAAGTTCTTAATAAGCCATAAGAAGTGCTAATGATGCCCCTAAGGCTTCCTTAGGCAGAAAGGTCTCTCTCTAGAGACCTTCAAAAGCATCAGCTTGTCTCCAGTTGCTTTGCCTGGGATATCTGTTTGGAAGGATTGTTTTACTATGCACCTGAAATCTTCTAAAGGGTGTGTTAAGTCAGTCTATCCTTTTTGCAAATAACGTAGCTTCTATTAAAAGCTAAATTTTCTTCAGAAGAAAAAAACGCTGTAACCTACATATTGAGAATTCTTTTTTTAAGGCTTTCTTCTAGCACAGCAAATTTTTTACTGTTTAAAAAATTCCTGAACTTTTGATGAATTCTCACTTGAAAGATGCCATGGAAATTAGTCTTCTTATCAATTAATTGTAATCACTGTAGTAGCTATCTATCTGTACCTATCCCTGCAGTATGTTACTGTTTTCTGGACAGAGACACTATTCTTATTTGTGATGCAAAATGAGTGTCCCAAGACCCATGACAAAACATGTCTGTAATGCACCTTAACAAATAAATGTGTTCTTGTAATTGCAAAGCCTGTTGAAGAGAAAAGAAGAGCTTTGAGACAGATATTTCATTTAAACTAGGTGCCTTGGGTAAGTCACATGTTTAAAATTGAGAAAATAAATTCTTATTACATTAGAAAATAACTAAACAGCAGGCATATGCAAGGGCACTAAATCTAGATAAATGAGGACAACACCATTTCCTTCTTGTAGTATTCTGGAAATCTTCTAACAACCATAATAATTCTACTGTACCTTCATTTAATGGAGCAAGGAAATGAGAGATATTAATTGCCATAAACAAGCACATAAATGTTTGTACCAAATAGCTGGCAAAACAAAAGGAATTACCTTGGAAAAACAATCCAAGCAACTTGGAAATACAAAGCTGTCAAGCCTAATTAGTGTAAAATTGAGAAGCCTGCTTCCCCTATAGGATACTAAAATATTTCTGCTTGGAAATGACAAAAGGTCAGTGCAACTATGGTTTTATGTAAGACACCAAACCTTGAAGACAGAAGTATGACATGCCATATTTTGGCCAACATAATGCTTCAGTGCAGAAACCAAGGTACCTCTAGGGACCTGAAATGCACCTGATAACTTTGGGACTGTTACCTGACGCAGTCAATATTTATCTCACAGTCCCATAAGAAGTACACCCCTACAAATGATGTCAAAAGTGCACTTTCACAATCTGTTATTTGGTATTGAATGGTCTGGGTTTTTTTCTGAGGTAATTTATGGAAAATTAGCACAAAATGAGAGTAAAGTTCTGGTGAAGGACTATCAAGCAGATAATTAACTTGAATATGATTATTGACAAAAGAAGAAAGGTCATATGAAGGAACCAACCTAAGTCACTGGGCAATGCTAAGAGCAAAGTGCTATTTCAGCAAATTCACTGACATGAGCCACTCAATAGATTTTTTCTTGTTTATTCTAAATTTAATGCCATGTTTTGAAAAACCTGCTTTAGACTGTCCTTCTCTGTTGTCAGAGTACACCCAGAGTTAGGAAAATATTGGTGGATAATTAATAAATCAGTGTAAGTGGCCAATCCATCTCTGTGGCTCTGGACTCATTTTGTCTTCCTAATTTATCTAGATGTGGATAAATGATGATGATGCAAACTAGGACACAATGACACATATACAACAGATGACCCTTTTTATCTTAAATGCTTTTTGAAACTTATGTCCTTAATAGCAATTGGGAGGGGGGACGGGAGGGGGTTTGTTGCTTGCTGTTTGCTGTTTTGATTTTGTTGGTTTGGGTTTTTTTTCTGCCAGATAAAACACTGCAATGTAATCTGTTCCCATTTTCAATATTACCAAGCCTTGGAGAATGTAACATTTTCCTGAGGAGATACTGGATGTAATTGCCTCTTCATTCAAACAAGTTTTACACTTACTCAAGTGTACTTACATCATACACATCTGTGTGGAAGGAAAAGCAATCCTCGGGATTACTTCACAGTTTGGATTGGAGAATTTTTTTCTCAGCAACTAGAAGTTTGTTCAGCAGTTAACCCATAACTTTTTTTCATTTCACAGCTTTACTATTCACAGCACCTTTGCTGGAAGCATTTGCATTCCCTGATTTGCAAACTACCCGCACTGCCTGGTCTCAGAGCACCGTGAATGAATATGAAGAACAAATACAGAGTTATGTATCAGAAGTTCTACAGCACGCTGTATTTTATTAAATAACAGAACCAAGCATTACACTATAAAGCCAGTTATGTGCTAGTGTTACTTAATCTTCATGGGAAATTAAGCATTTTGTACAATGCCATATTTTAGCAATTACAGTAAAGTAACTTTCCATTTTACACTGGTGCTTAACTTAACCTTATACCAAAGACATACACAGTTGCCTTAATCTTTGATGCTTTTCACCCTCCATGAGAGCCATGATGGATATTTTTTAAAGTATTTCAGGACAAGTCACAAAGAATATAGACTTTATTTAAAGTTGTGCTCAAAGATAGTGGCATATGCATGAAGAACTTCAGTTTCAGAAGCCATTAGTAGCAAAGTAATGAACTGAAGTTCTGCTCCCAGTAACAAGCTTCTGGAGAAGGCTGAAGGATATTCTGGGAAATCACTATGCAGTTATATGGACTGGCCTATTAAGACTTGTGTGCTTCATTTCCAATTCTGTTAGACAAAATTCTATCAGTACCACAAAAGCATGTTTTAGATGCCCATTTTTAGCTCTAAAGGAGTAGGAATAATGCAAACACTATACACAAAGCATATCATGGCACACATGGGACATAAGCAAGGATAAAAAGACATTCAATAATCTTTCAGTGTCGTCCTCAACATTTCAGCCCAATGGTTCTTGCATTCATGTGGGGTAAGGAGCCATCCTTTAATGTTTCTTTAAAAATATGAACTCACTCTTTATCTTTTGTGGGTAAAATCAATAAATATATGAGCTTAGAAAGCTGACATAGCCAATGTTTAAGTGTTCAAAGACAGGGATTGTACTGGAGGCTTAAGAGCTTTAATAAAAAACTTCTGGTATTCCCTTTCTTCCCAACCACCCCTTCTTGTATCTTTTACAAATTTTACTTACTACATCCAGTTATTGCTTTCTTTTAGATATAAATGAGTGGATGTAAATACATTTATTTTCTCTTCAGTGGAAAAAGGTTCATAGGACCATAGTAGTAAAAAAATATTTTAATTAAATTTTACAAAGATCATATTTCCAGGCCCTTGTTTCAGTTTTGTTGTCATATGAATGAATCACTGTAATTGTTCTTTGATTGGCCCCATTGTGATAAAATTATAATAAAAATGTGTCAGTGACTCCCACTCAATCAAATCTTAACAAACTACAGCCTTTAGACAAATATCATACATTTTTACCATGAAAATGCTATCTCTCCCCCATAAGAAGAAGAAATATTACAAAATTATTAGCAACTGTACTCCACTTCCTTATTTTTAGCAAGGTCAAAATTAGGCATCTACTGCCTAAGCCTACAGAGTATGGAAAGAGAAAGAAAAAAGAAGGTCTTCCTGTGGGAAATAAAGCAATAGTGTAGGATGAAATGATGATTTGTCCTCTCCATTGGACATGCCTCCTAGACAATCAGTCTAGACACAACACTGAACTTTTAAATAACTAAACTCAAATTAGATTGCATTACCCTAGAGATACTCCTTGCTGAAGTGGTAAGCTTAGTGAAGCTAGCCTATTATTCTCTCTGTTTTCCATTCTAAAGTCACCAGAATTCTTCCTTACTTGTATCATGGGAGACTCTGTGAAAAGACAAGGGCTAAATATGATATGTCCAGCTATTTAAGTAATGGGAACTGTATACCTGAGCATCAATAAAAATGTCCAAAAACTTGGTATTTTTTTCTGTGACACACAGTGCATTCTAGAAAACAGGACAGATAATGACAAGATTTATCTTCCCTTTATTCTCTAAAGAAGCCCAATGTATTTAATTTGCTGAAATATTCAGCAGAACTAGACAAATTAAAGGACAAAACTTATAAGAAAGTTATATAGGTTGCAATGAAATGCTAGAAGCAAGGAAAAGAAGGGTTCCACTTTCTTCCTTGGGGATCAAGAGGAAGAGAATTCTATCATCTATTATAAGTTTAGAAGCTCTGTGTGACTGCTTAGTATGCAGTCTGAAGAGAGAATCAATCTAGATAAGGCTGTTCTCAGTGATTTGATTTTTAACTTCACTTGTGATATTGCTTTGGTTACAGAAATTAATGTCAAGTAGGCAGGGGGTTCAAGGATAATGTAAGTCAAGCAGACTATCTTCTGTATGGGAAGCACTGTCAAAGGAAGACAAGAAAGGGCAGTCGAAGTGTTGCCAAAAACCATTCTTCAGGAAAACAGTACCCTACAGCAGGTATTGCATGTCTGAAAATACTAAATAAACCTCATGTTGCAAAAATATATAAAATTTCTTCGTGTAATTATGTATTTGCATGGATGTATATGTAAAGACATCTCATTTCTGCTATGATCTACATACTAAGCCAAACTCAAGTATCCCTGTTCTTTATCATGAAATGGTCAGAATATTTATTTTAAAAATGGCTGGATCTTTAAAGCATTGTAACAGTGAGGAATTTCACTGAGAGATAAAAACATACATCAGTATCATGGGACTTGGGAAAGTAGGCTTTCACTTGTGTCTTCAAGTATTCCTGATTTAACAGTGAACAGTCAACAGGAAACTAGGTCTTCCACACTACAGGAGTGTTACAGTGATACCTTAGTCATAAGTTTTAGGTCATTGTCTGATGTCAGGAAAACCACAGACTAATTTCTTATGCAAAATCTCTGGAGAGAGAGAGAGCAGCTTTAAAAAAGGATTCACAATAACCAGCACAGTCACAGAAATTAATATGTTTCTTGGGCTAAACATAATTTTGTGTTTACCAATCACACAAATTTCAAGTCACCTTTAAAATATTTCTCTTCAGTGGGTTGTTTTTTATTAATTCTATCAATTCCATGGAGTTTACCTCACTGTCAACTGGTAGGATGAAACATAATGATTCAAGTGATTGATGTGCCTCAGATTTATTTCATGCTGTATCACAAGAAAGAGCTGGGAACAGGAAATTCTTCTCTTTGTTAGTCACATCAGTAGGCCATTCACCTATAGACTAATTTGAGCAGAGAGAAAAAGGACTGTGGTTTGCTGTAAATAGTTGGGGAGGAAATGAAGGAAGATAAAAGTTCCCATATCTTTACATAAAAGTGCATAGTCTTTCTTTTACAGTTTCTGGATAAAATTATGAAGTATGCATGACAGCAGGAACTAAGACATCTTAATTCCTAGCAAGCCATCCTAATCACTAGGCTAGAGGCCCATGGTCATTCCTGAAACATTTTCTTCAACTCATAAATCTCAAATTATTCCATATAAGATAAAGAAATATAAGTGGGACAGATTAAGAACTGTGTTTGTGGTGCCTGCAATGGCCTCTATCCCAGTGGATTTTGAGATGCAGCCCTGAACCCTCAGTCATTAAAAATTAATCTACTCCCTACTCTCGTAGTATGTTTGTAACTGCTGAATTAAAGGAAGCAGAAAACTTTCCCAGGGTTTTTTTTTTATTTGTTTGTTTGTTTTGGTGTTTTGCTTTGGTTTTGGGCTTGGTTTTTTTTAATGCATCCTAATCCATTACACATGCTCTGATAACACTTAACAGATTGCTTATTGCATATAAAACAGCCAAATCCTTTGAACTGTGAAACCCAAGGAGGCTGGTGCTTAAGCTGGAATTCAGCTGTTCCACACTCTTATCCCTGGAATAGACTTTTAATAGCCAGGGTTGAAGCAAAACTTGGCAAGCAGTTTAAAGAGGAAGTGCCATATAAAGTCAAGCAATAAATAGATGGAGCATCATGAATAGCCATGCATTCTGATGCACAGAGGGTTGTGCTTTTTTTATTTTATATCAGTGGTACTGACAATTATCTCCCCTCTCTGGGAGCTAGAATTATTGTATATGTGGTCCTCAGTATGAACATCTTAAGGTCATTCTTCAGACTGTGGGGTTTCCTCCCCAGATTTTATATTTTCCTTAGGAGACTGTAGTCTGTCAGCAAAATAACTGTTGAAACAACAGTACTCTGACTATTAAAAAATATTTATTTACAAATGAAAAAATACTTTTTCTTTCTCCTTAAGCCCCCTCCCTGTACCATAAGGCCTGATTTGACTATTTGTACAGAAGATGCTTCACTATGAAGGACATGAAAGCCTAAAACATGAGTTATTAGGGAAAGTTTATCACAAGTCCTGTGAAGCACTGGAAAAGGTTTGGGGAAAGTTATGGACTTCCCACTTGGAATTTGATTCTGGTAATCCCATAATGCCATGAGTCTGCTGTAAACACTCTAACACAGCTTGGAAACAGCAATTTCACCTGAACTACTGAGCTCTACACAAAATAAAGCAAAATTCTAATATGCCCAATATTGTGAATAATATGGTAACATAATATAGTAACCTCTTCCTGCCTAATTTTGAGTGAGCATTAGGATGTGCTTTTCATAAGGATGTACTTTTCATTAGGATGTATCTTTTCAACCAATGTAGAAGGAACAAAGTGAAAGTCAAGACAAGAAAAAAAACTTGGGTCAAAGCATTCAGGACACATCCCAGAAATACTCATTATTCAGGTCATTGAACTTACTACTTTGTTTTCAGAATAAGACTGAGTCACCAAATAACACTGAATATTTTTTTCCAGCTGGCAGCACTCACAGAGAGCAGTATTAATGCAATCTATATTCTCTGACTTAATCAAGACACAATCTTCTGCTCTTCATTCAAAGCAATTTTCAATTTAAGGTCCTGAACTTTCAATGAGTCTATTTACAGAGGTCTCTGTCCAGGCAGACAGTGAAAATGTGGACCTCAACTGCAAATAGGATTATTTTTGTAATATCACTGTTTTGGACACCTTAGAAAAATATGGAAATATAAAGGTGCTATGTTTTGTTTTTTAATTTATTTGTTGGAGTGCTTAAAAAATATGGCAGCAATATTATAAGCCAAAAGACATAACAAGAAATTCGTAAACAGCCTCCAATATTATCAAATGAGTGTGTTGTTCAGCACAACCGGCATGTGTATATCTTGCCCTGGGACCCCAACTTTCTTTTGTCTCAGATGAATTTTGTCATGTGTCATTCAAGTATATGAATTCAAGGCTATTGTTCAGAGTAAGAAACAGTTGCAGAGTCCTTTAGACATTCTGCTATTCATGTGCCAGCTCAACTGTTTCCAAAAGCTTTACCAAGCCTTAATGAAGGCAAGTAGGGTGGTTGTTATCAGTGACTTTGAACACTCTCACTTCCTTTGGCAAAGTTTGAAAACTTAACATACCTTCACAAAGAGGTTGTTTTGAAGAAAGAGATTGAAAAGAAGTCAGAATAAAGCACAGAAGTGAACTCAGATTTTTCAGTTCTCAAGCTGTGGCAGTTATTCCACTGCTTATCAGGAATTTCATTAGTTTATTAAAAAAAAAAAAAAAAAAAAAGAAAGAAAAGCAATTAAAAACTACTGGTTAGTGCACCATGGGAATGAAGTTTAATTTTTTTCCTCTGGAGGAAAGCAGTTGTGCAATTTTAAAACTCACAGGAGATGACGGAAATCTGAATATCAACAGAAGCTTCTTTATAGACAGATAAAAAGAGATATTAATTACATCAATTATTTACCAAATATTCAGACAAAAATTGGCTTTTCAATAAAATTTAGATTTCTGGCCAAGGTTTTCTTCTCAGGCATGGTTATACTAAATTTTTGCTTCTTCCATTGGTTTTTATTTTAATTTTTAAAATGTAAACAAAATCTTTTACCTAGTAAGAGAGGTGCCTTATCTTTCTTTTATCTTCTTTGAGGAACTACTTTTTTTCTCTTTTTTTAATATATAATGCATGATAAAATAATATATAACTTATATATATCTTTAACTGTAGATTAGGAGGGGTTTGTCAGTTTGGTCCTAAGGATAACATCAGCTTAATGAATTTAACTTTTTTTTCTTTGTAGTTTGTGCCTCATTCTGATAAACTATTAATCACAGACAGTGATCAAAAAATAGTACCAGGAGAAATATTTTACTAAATCATCAAAATCATTTAACTCAGGAGCCTTTCATTACATTTTCTCTCCCGTTCAGCTGAGGAGGGGAGTGATAGAGAAGCTTTGGTGGGCATCTGGAGTACAGCCAGGAACAGCTCACCACAGGTCTGTGCAAAATAAAATCAAGAAGCCATCGAAGAGTTTTGAAATGTTCTCAGTTTTTAAAGTTACACTTACAGATCTATCTCGCAAACCCTAAACTTGGCTGCACACTGGATTAGGGGTTGATTTTCTAAACAGCTGAATGCTTCCTGAGAAGCTTTTAGTTCATTTCACTTAAGTATTTCCTATTTCTTTCATTAGAAGATCGACAAGGTCCAGAAGGTCTCTTTCTCTCCCTCAGCAATGTATCAGCTGTTTGAGATGCTGTCAGGTAGCACAGCTGGCCAAGAGGTGCTGCTTCAGACCTGTGTAAATCCCCCACAGTGTGTCTACCTGCTCCAAACAGGTCATTCTACTTACTCTGGGTATTGCAAAAAAACCACATTACAAGCATTGTACCTTATTAAACAAAATTCAGTATTATAAATCCCTGAACTTCATGGGGAAAACCTAACATGCTTAGTCATAGTTGTAAAATAACATTAATATTAATATATGCCGTGGTGACTTACATCTATATTGAATTAGACAGGTTTTCTTACTTGCTATTTAAATCAGGATTGCATTGATATAACAACTGGACATAAATCAGATATAAATTTAGCTCCTGGATTTTTTGCTTTGTTTTTGTTGGGGTTTGAGCTTTATTTGTTTCGTTTTTATGTATGTGCGTAACCTTCATATGAAAACTTCTCCAATTTTCAGAATTTTTCTCAAAACCTCTGGGTTTTGAGAGATTCTTTCACCCGAGCTCCAAGTTGGATATATTTTAGCCAATCCTGACCTGAGGGATGTGATCTCAAGCTACTTTAGTAATCCTAATGAGAGTACAGCCCCGTGCTAACAAAGATGCACAGCTTTCACACTGAACCAGCTCTGAGCACGTAAAGGGAGGGTAGGTTTGTCTGCAATAGGCCAGGAAGATTTGCTGTGACTTGCAGTAAGTCAGATTCCCAGCACTTCATGAAATGATCACGCTTTGCACAGGTGTTGAATGGCAAAATCTCTGGAAGCATCTATGTCTGAAGAAATATGTCATGTATCAAGAGACCTTCATTGGCATAATAAGACTGCCCACTGCACAGAAATGCAAGAAGGAAAAATTAAGTCCCAGTGAGATCTAGGAAACTAGATAATATCTACTTGATATCAGGATTATACATGCAGGGGTTTTGGGCAGCCAGAGAGACAATGTTAACTGGGGATGAGGTACAAAGGTAAAAATGGATGTCCATTAGAAGTGTGGACCTGATATTTGGATGATTTCACACGTGGGCACTTTGGAAGTCACTTATGTTAAAATAATCATTTACTTGTATGAGACAACACTTCAAATAAATTTGAAAAGCTACCTGTGTAACTAATGTGAATGAAATGCCATAATTTCATACTTACATAATTTTAAAATGTTTGGAAAATGAAAATTTTGCAGGAGGTAAAATATGATATAGGTGGTTATGAAAAATTATATTTATACCATCATGAGAACCCATTCTGTCAACCCACATCACTTGAGAAATCAAGATTTTATATATAAGCATAAATAACAGAACTTGAGAAGATTTTGTCTGTTGCTGCATACTGTTTTTAATGGCAGATAACAACTTCAAACAAAAAAAAGTTTACTCATGACTTCATACTTCTGCAATGTGAAATGTGTGACATTTTACAGTAATTTTAGTGACTGATAAAAAGATGTATGCAGCAAAAGTTTATAGTTCTATTTAACCTAATCAGAATCAATTAAGAACTTCATCAATATTAATTCTAATGATGCTGCCACTTCCAATACATACAAAGAGGTCGTTTGCCTGTTATCATGCTATTATATGCATTTGGATGGAGGGAATAAACAGCACAATAATTTTTGTTCTTACATAAGCAGGAAGTAAACTTTCAAAATGCATATTTTGCACATACCACATTATGAAATGTGGTATGAAAGAACAGAATAAACAACCAACAACCTTTTCCTGCTTATTGAAAACCTTGTGGATTTTATATTAACAACATCCAGTTGACTAGAGCTTGTTATGTTTGGAGCAAAATTATTTGAGTTTACACCAATCAGCTTCTTCATACTTAATAGGCAAACAAAAAGTGCCAGCAGATTTTGACTATTGTTTAAGTGAATATTCCCGGAAAGGTATCAAATAAAATATGCACCTATTTCAATGCAGAGAGATATGAAAATTCCCTGTGCTGCTCACACACTTCTTTCAGTGTAGCATAATGTCTGATGCATCTTGTAATGTAATTCTGTGATATTTTCATCATCTATCTACACAAATTGTTCAGTAATACAGTGAACATATCCATACCTGGGGAATGTATATATTCATGAACAGACATATATGTTTAACAAACTAAAAATATGGCAATGGATCAAATCCCCAAAGTGGGATTTTACACACCATTTCTTGGGATAGCCAGCTATAATGTACTGTGAGCAGAACAAAGTGTATAATAAAGTGGTCAGAGTGATTGCAATGTAAAGGAAAAAAAAAGACTTTTGATCCACTTTTTAAAAATGGCTTTAACAGCTATTAGACAGCTCTCCAGTGGTAGGACATTATCTGGGGGTACACAGATTGGCCTGGGTTAATTCTGCCTAAGTAATTGTCTAGAAGTGCCAATACTGTTTGCTCAGTTGCTGAGTCCCTCTGTAGTCAGAGGAGAGGCAGAGGCAACTTCAAAGGGAAAATTATCCCATATAAGTCTCATTCAGCTTTTTAAGAGCCTCAGTCTCTGCACTTGTGACAACCAACACACCACCACAATGGAACACTCAGAGGAGGAAGGCAAGAAAGACGAGCTTAGGGAGGGAGGTAAGGAGTGGTCACCAGTCACTGCAGAGAAAACTGACTATTGAACCAATCTCAATGTGGCAGGGAAAAGAGGGTGACCTTCCTGGTAGATATCCACTGTACCTGCGTGCCTCCAGACTGTGAGCAGCATTCCCCATGATAATTAGGAGAGACCAATGCTTCCTGAGCTAGCCAGACCACCATACAATAGATCAACCCAGCAGAAATTATAAAAGCTGCACAGCTAATGAAAGGAACGTAAAAGAGATAAATGGGCTTGAATTGGCTTTTACCCACATGCTCCCTCACAGCAACTGGGGACACCTGGTGTCATGACATGAGGATAGAGGCATCAGTAATGGGAATCATGTTTGTGTTCTGGTTCAACTGTGTATTTTGATCCCTCTGTTATGTTTTGTTGTGATTTCAGAATATTGCAGTACTACTTTCTTATGTCAAAATCACATTTAATGACAACTATCTTAACATGAGTAAATTTGATATTAAACATTAAGCTATCCTTTTGTGAAATAGCTAAAAAACCCCAGTCAGACAGTGCCGGACTCTGACACCACTGAACATAGGAGGCAGTAGGACACAGAATCCTTGTTTATGAGACAGGCAAGTCTTCTAATTAAGGTGTGATGAATAAGGTACAAATGAGATGTTCAGGATTCAGGTCACTGGATTTCAAGTAGCATGGTGCCTAATAGGATTTCAGGGACATAGCTAGGTTTATTCAATACAGGACAGTCATTTAGGAAAGAATACAGCATAATTCTATTTTGAGCAGCATTTTTCCAAATGGGTGTCTCCCTATATACTGCATACACTGGCATTGTTGGGGAGCTTAGGATGTTCTGTGGGTGCTATCTGCTAGAAAGCAGAAAAAAAACCCCCAAAACTAAGAAAAAGGCGTATTTCACATCTGGGCCTTACCCTTTATGAAACAATAGACATTTTCCAGGTAGTTCCGTGAGCAGATGATGGCCAATGTACACCCTCTAGAATATATAACTGTATTAATCACATTCAAGAAAATGCAAGTTCTGTAAGTTATGATAAAAAAGAGAGAGAGTACTATCAGTACAGGAGTTGCACTTCAGCAATCACTTCTGGCTGTCAAAATAACTGATTCTAATACGAAGATTCAACAGAGAAGAGCAAGTGCAACCATATATCATACAGGGAAAAAATTCATCACAGTATCATGTAATTTACGGACAGAGAATTGATTGGCCCAGGTTCCTGAATTTTTAATTTTATCTGCTGTCAGTACAATCACTGTAGTTCATGCCAACACCATATGTTACCTCACATAAATGCCACTCCACTTCTGTGCGCCTTCAGATAATGAAGATCTAGGAGAGCTCTACTCACTTGGCTGAGTAACTTGTAAGGTTTAAAGAAACTTAGCTCTGGGGATTCCTGTTTCTAAAGACTGCACTTAGTCCATGAACAGGTGTGAATATTTGGTAGGAAGACAGATATATAAATAAAACATTCTTGCTTAAATAAAACTTTGAGAAAAAAGGTTCAAAGACAGAGAAGTACATGTAAAAACTTTTCCAGGTAGATTTGTGTTTTCAAATTAAAATATTCATAAAAGCAATTTGGAATGAGAATCATATAGGTGAAATACTAATTAGAGTAGAGAATAGAAGATAATTTCATATTTTAAATTTTAATTTTAGAACAAAATCTAACATACAAACTTTAGGAGGAATGGGAGCAAAGCTGATATGTGGCTCAAAAGCCAAAGACAGACATGAACTTGAGAGCTATCATTTGAACTGGAAAATGGTATTAAAGGACTTGAAAAAACATGGTATAAGTGAGGAAAATTTTAAATATCTCTTATCCAAAGTCTACAGAAAAACATCTGTATCTGTGGCATTACTTCAAGACTACAGTTTTAGAGAATTTAAAAACTTATGTATATATGCTGCCTTACGCATTGTAAAGCGAGTAATTTTCAGACTTAAAATCACTGTGACAATTTTTTTCACCTGATCACTTAAAGCACCTTAAGTAATTCAATGCAAACTGTGTCTTTGTTCTCCTAAATACAGCACAAAGCAAAAATAAAGCAAGACTGAACTTTGCTTAAAGAAGTTATACTAAACTGTAGCAATTAATGGGCATGGTAGTGTTTTATTCCCAAACTAGAAATAGGGTTTTTTTTGCAATGCTGAACAATGGAAAAATTACTTAAGAGAATGAATTAACAGAGCAAGTGGCAGTTACCAACTTCCTTTAAAGAAAATGGCTATCACTATAATGTTAGGTGTGGATCTTATCCAGAAAGTGTTTGATAGGTGTGTTGAGAACATGCCTTCAGATAGGGCCTGTAGGGGACTTAGTGAGAGGAAAACCTAATTCAATGATCAGTGTTTGGATTTGACATGAGACAATCATGTAGCTGCTCAGCTCGAAATCGCCTAAGATAATTCTGCTTATACACAGAAGTAGAACTTTTGGTTCCCTGTTAATTTTTTTTTTATGACTGTTGGTGTAGAGGTAGGCATTTTGATGATCACAGCTTCCTACATGTGCACATAAATTCTCTGGGCCGGTGCCAAATTTATTAACCAACTTGTGATGCAGAAAATCTCTGGCAGAAGCAGGGAATTACTTGATTTCTGGAAGCAAAGGCAGTTCATGATTACAGACCTGATCTGGAATTAAGGGAAATGGCTAGTTTAATTCCCTGCTCCGTCACAAACTTTCGGTGACCTTCACCAAGTGCTGCTAGACACATCTATTTATATGTGTAGCTATCTCCAGATTTTTTCTAAATGAATCAATGTGAACCTCTGAAGCAGCACAGTTGCACACACACTGATCTGTGAAGCATGGCACTTTGGAAGCTAATTCACTCAATTTCTCTTCCAGTAATTCCTTATCAGCCAGATTCCAGGACTAAAAAGTAGAGATTTTAGCAGCTATGAGATCTTTCTCAATGAGAAAAAAAAAATTCAGAAATATTAAGCCATCCCATTACCTTCTTTTCTGCTTCTTTTCTGCTCAGCATGAACCAAATATTTATTTAAAGTAAATATTCTTTACTTCCATCACTCTGATACAGATACAAACCAGATGGTATTTCTGGTTACATTTTACTCCTTACAGAACTGTAACTTCAATATTGTATGTTTAGCAAATGGAGAAGGAAGCTTCACTGAATCATGTGGACAGAACACTAAGTTGCTCATTCCAAAGATAGCCATGGTTCCCTTGTCTTTGGCATTATCGACGAAATTTGAGCTATGAAGTTGAAATTTGCTATTCAAACATCTTTAATAAAAAAAAAAAACAAAGTAAGATGACCAGGATTTTGTTTTGTCACTTCTTCGATTCAAAGTGATGAAAACATTATATCAAATTCCAAAGAACAAAAAATTAAACATTTTAAAAAGGGTTGAAGAGTGTGATGTTACGTATTTCTAGAAGTCAGAAACTACTGCATAAGTGTCCTAACCAAAAGTTTCAAAATCAAAAGTATGGTTACTGTTTGATTTCAATTCCTATTGCAGCACTCGCTTTTGTTTCAGGCTCTGCAAGAGTTGGGTGACAAAGAAACTGCATAAACAAACCTGTCATTCTTTTAAGCTGCGTTTTCAGAAAAGAAAAAAAAAGTCTTGATAGTGAAATTGGAAGACTTAAAGAAGGCCATTCATGTTACCCAGGAGAATACAAATCAATAAAGTTCATGGCTCAGAGGTTCCCATTGATTGGAACATACTGGTAGCACAGTAATTTCAAAAACCAATGCAGGGTTTGCCAACCACACCACATTTTGTGATTGTAGACAATAAAACTCTATGACCTAGAAACAGCTCTCCACGGTACAGGCCTCTGAATGACTTAATGTGCTTGACTCCAACATGGATCAGCTAAATACTGACCATTTGAAATGTATTTAGGAAGATTATAATACTCATATAACATAAAATGTTTAATATAAAGAAATCCATAAAGTACTGTCGGCTGAAGAGTGCAGACATTTTAAAGCATAAAAGAAAACTAGTATTTAAAGGAAAAGTCTGTCTTATGAAAATGTTTTTAAATTCCATACAATGCCCTTTAAAAACGTACCAAACTAAACTCTTCTATTCATTCATTAGATGTAGAAGGGATTATTGGCTGTCACAGTCAATTCATGCATGCTGCTATGCCAGTAATAAACTTCAAGTCAGCAAGGGAAAAAAAATTCCACTCCTCTTGCTCAGAGACATATCTTGGTTAAATTCTCAAGCAAAAATAGCCTTCTCTATCAGTTGTTGCTGTGAAAAAAATGCAGATTATGTCTGAGCAGTACAGTAGCTCATTCTGACTCATGGGACACACTGTGAATGCCATGTTCACACTTCCAAACCATGGAAAGAAACATGAAACAAATTTCTGAATAGTGCATTAACACCTGCAGAGCCAAGCAGCTATAACTGAATATTTAACTGAAGTACAAACACATAACATAGATACATACAATTATAATAAAATAACAATCTCCAGTTGGGGTTGCTTGGTAAAGAAGCAACCCTACATCTTAGGCGGGTTATTTGTTTGATAGGGTCTGTATGGTGCTCAGGCACTCATGCCTCAGTGCTTGAGTCAGAAAATGCTGCACAACAAGAAGAGCAACAACCCCATAATTTTTATTTTTTTAATATGAGTTTTAGTTTCAAACAAAAAAAGCAGATTTTGCATGGATGGAATGCTTCCCTGAACCATCAGGAGCTGTTATGCAGATTTTCCTGAATAATTTCTGATTTTCACAGTAAAATCTGCATATTCCTTCCCATTCCTCCATCACTTGTGCCACTCCTACAGCCCACATCCACAGGAACTGCTCTGCTCTGCTGTGTGCAAAGAATGATTCCTTGCCCACCTGAGTCTAGAGAGACGACTTTGTAAGAACCTTATTCAGTGTTTGGGAACAGACTTGACATGGACTGCTTCTTGTTTCTTCTTCCTTTTTTTTTTTTTAAAGTGTATCTTTCTTACTGCTCCAGAAAGTTCATGCTCCAATTCTATCTCTAAAGTCATGTATCAGGTGACAGAAATTGCTAGTGTCCAAGCATGATTCTACTGCTGAGTGAATCTTTTCTCACCTGCCGCCTCTGCATCCCTTGTTAGAAGCTTTGGCTGCCAAGAAAGGCAGATACTCCCATGCCTTTCTATATAGTAATTTGATTATTTTTTGTTACTTTCAGAGAAATACTTCAGAATTGAAAAAACTCACATTTTATGTGTTTGTATTTCTGCTTTCCAAGCCCTTTTTAAAAAATTTATTATGTTTGTAATAAATAAATTACATTTACATGTTATCTAAAGGACCATTAAATCCTATCCTCAGTGGTGTGCCAGAAAATCATTTGGCTTCAGGCCATGTGAACAAATATTCTGCCAGCCTTTTCCAGTTAGCTAAGCTGACTGCTTGCTATACAATTTTTCTTTCAAACACCTGGTATGCTTTCTCCAACATATGTGGGGTCTTGTCCTTTTTTCTTACAGAGTCCAAAAAGTCTTCCTACTTTTTTTCTTCTCTCCATCTTTTTTTCTCCTCCTCCTCCTCGCAGTCTCCCCCTTAGCACCTTACAAACTCCAGAAGTGGAAGGCTGTATGACACAACCAAATCTGTAAGCATAGCAGAATTTTTCTTAGGAGCACTCAAGGATCAGCAGAGCTTGAGAAGCTCAAACATCTGCATTGTTCTGGAGTGCTCCTGAGGCTGGTCTGAGTGGCGTGGTTTTGGGTAGACATCTGGGTGAAATTTAAATTGGTTAAAAATTAGTATAGAATGGACACTGTCTTTCATTAAAAAAAGGCAAAAGAGACACAGGAAAGATAACCTACGCATTATGAATTACCTATTATCCATGATTATCATCATAAAGTTTGTTAAAATCCCCAAGTAAGAACAGATTTCTGGCACTACAGATTTTTGCAGTATCCTGGACACTGTAGATAAGCTGGGTTGCGGTCTGAGCAGTAAAATTCTGACATCAGCTTCAGACCCAAAATTCTTAGAGGTTATCCCAATGCTGAGACCAACCTCATATGAAGCCTGGAAGACCCTGATGCTAAGCCAGTTCTTTTAAAGCAGGTTCTTCTGTGAAGGTGACAACCTGGTCAGAAGTGAACATCACTACAGACACTCAGACACATCCTCAGAGCTCTCCAAGGTAGCAGTGTCCCCAAAAGCAAATGCTGAGAACACCTGTCTTCATTGGATTTCTGTATACTCCATCAAGGCAGAAAGGTGTTTGCAGGTGGTCCCTCTCTTCTAGGGCTAGCTCTCCCAGAGGCGACCCTGCCACGATCTGTGAGTCGAGGACACACACAGACCCCGGTGGGTGCAAGAGTGGTAGAAACCTTCCTGCTGCCGTTGGAAAAAGAGGCTGAATCCTTTGGGGGTTTGAGNAAAACCCCAACAGATGTTAACTACAATCTCCACATTATAGGCTTAAATACAAATGAAGTAAAACAGAGGTTAGGTTAGAAAAAGTACCTTCATAAGCAAAATCAATTCTACTACTCTTCAAATCACTTATTTTTGCCAAAAGAACAGTACATCCTACAAGCAAGGAAAACTCATTTTCCAGACTTTATATGCAAAAAAATTAAATAGAGACTCCTCATGTCTCAAAATTATTCATGAGTTGTTGAGATTTCTTTGCCCCAGATAATTATGACTTCTAATTACAGTAAGGTTACATTTGCATATATCCCAACCCTACCAAGCTAAGAACAGTTCAGATACGTTGCAAAAAGATATGGCTAAGAACAGGCACCAAGAGGGTCATTAAAAAAATATGCTTTTGTATCACCTGTCAGTTCAAAACATTTCTACATATGGTCATGGCTTGATGCTTCCCATTGCTCTTCTCATGCTCATGTTCTCCTTTCAAGTCCCCTCTGCAATTAGTAGTATGTTGGAGCCAGCAAGCAGGGTGTAAATCATCCCCAAACTGGTGTTTTTATGATCCCTCCTGCTGCTCTTCTTCTTCTTCCAGCTGCTTCTCCTTCTGTTATTTTGCCACTTCACAGAATAAGGGCAATAATCTGAATTTTGCAGACTCAGCAGTTGACAAACATTTTCAAAAAAGAGTGCCAGCCTTTAAGAATTTTAGTTTCCAAAATGCTTGTTTGGTAATTTCCATAATAATTTCCAATATGGTAGCCAGTTTAGTGCTGAACACTACATGTAAGCTAATTTGGTTTTCGCCACTCTAAAGTCATACAAGTTGCCAATGAGAGTGTGGCAGCATTATCTGTATTTAAATTCAAACAGGAAACATGGGAGAAGGAACTTTTAGGAATGGTACAGAAATACAAAAGACTTTATTTTAAAATCTTGACCTTTTTTGTCCAATTACAGTAGTGCCATCCAGTATAATTCAAAAAGCCTGTGCTATCCTCTTCACTATGCAACAGCCATAGCTGTTGAACAATCCTCTAGACCCACACTCAAGTTTGCAAGTCTCATTTGGGAAAGAAAAGTTGTCCCAGCGTGCCATCTCTTCCTCATAAAGAAACAGTTTCAACAGAATAGTCATCAAGTATTCTTGGCCATTATTTCAACTAATACAGCTATTTAAGGAGTAGATAATTGGGCACATCATGGATTCATCTGCTTTCCATTTCTAGTGCTTGGAAGATTAACAA
The DNA here is from genome assembly GCA_013398995.1 of Alaudala cheleensis. Taxonomy (NCBI): domain Eukaryota; kingdom Metazoa; phylum Chordata; class Aves; order Passeriformes; family Alaudidae; genus Alaudala; species Alaudala cheleensis. Next base: position 81,872 of record VWYE01004800.1, read on the forward strand.
AATTAATCCAACTGACAATATAATTTTTAAGAACTGAAAAAGCTATCTCAGACATTGCCAAAACTAAAGGTGGTATCTATATGTAAAAATGTCTTATTTGCAAATAAACTCTACAGCATTTCTTTACCCTAATGACACTTGCCACATACCTTCCCTTTAGATACTCGAAATCACGTGTGTTCTGTTGGCTGTGCAGGTATTTGAATTTTGTCTCATCTTCTATTCTGCATTTAGTGATCCAGCAGAAATCTGAAACAGCCATCTGTTGTACAGACAAGGCCACCATCAGTTGTACTAGGTCAACAATGCAATTTGAAAGAATTTTTCTGGACTTATCTATATTGAAATAAATTATCTTGAAAAAATTACTTTAAATGAGAAAACACAAAATTGTGTTGAAAAGAAAAAACAATGAAAGAAAAAGGAACAGGATAGGCCTATCATAAAATTTTGTGTCTTTTCCGATAAGATAAGAGAACTTAACACATTTCAAAATAGGTTTTTCCCTACTATTTGACCCTAGTTAACCTTATCTTACTTAATGCAATTCCTTCATTTTTTATAAATTATAACAGGATAACTCTCTGAATGGGAATATATTTCATTTCTTACTTTCATTGACATTACATTCCTTTGAATACATGGAAGAGAATCTCTTTTATCTTTCAACACAAAAGTTTGTTATCACATCCAATTAGTTAAAACTAAATTGAATTCTTTGTACACTGGTCATATCTTTTTGATGTCTGGGTATTGAAATAAAGGAACACAATATCATTATATAAGGAAGGACACAGGCTCCTAGTTTCACATTCACATTCTCTTCATATGCATTTTAGAAAATCACAATAGATTTTTGCTCCTGCCATGTCAAATTGCAAGGTGATACATAATTAGGCAGGTAGGAAAAGGAACAGAAAAGCGAGTATTTATATCCTGCAGGGTCAAATTGTATTTTGAATTGTTCCTTAGCAAGGATTTGGAGTTTGCAGTCTTCTCTTTAGCAGACTTACAATTTCCCCCAGGTCTATTCATTTGAAATGCCTGCAGAGGCCTTTTTCAGTCTTTCCAGAACAATTGAAACTTTCCATCTTTCATTGTAAGTCTTTGATGGTGCAATGACTACAATGAGGCGCAGAATTGAAAAGGCTACTTCTGTCCTTTGACCTATTCATTACATGAGATATCACGAGCAGCCTTTAGAACTCCTTCTGAATTTCTGACCACATGGGAAAGAAATATGGTCATAGAGCACAACAGTTACTTCCTGCCTAGATGATCCATTTTTAACCCACTCCCTCAGGTTTTCTTTACATTCCTATTGTTGTTGCATGATCTCCCGTCTCTCTCATGAACTTGTTTTTTTCTTTATTATATTCTTACACCCACATTCTGCTACTAATCTTTGCTTTGCAACCCTTTTGCATTTTTCTGCTTATAAAAAATACATATTTTTTCAAGAATTTTCAGTCACAATTCTGTCATAATTTTTATATGGATGAAAATACTTTCTGTCTAAAATATAACCCTTCTTGTCCTTGCAAAGAACAGGCAAAACTGAATAAACACGTGCATATAGGTATCTAAATTAAATGTCATATCAAATAGATTCCCACTCACAAGCTTCCTTATTTATGGCCATCTGGAAGATAATAGGCATACTACTGTATACTGAAAAACGAAGAATACATGACAGGAAATCTCAAACCAAGTAATCTAAAATATATCTATATATTTTTTAATCAGTTCAACAAAGGATTCTATATTATGCTCATATGTAAATCTCTTATTTTCCAAATGATTAATTAAATTGCCCGTAAGTGTAAGTATTTCACATCCTTGAGTGAAACACCTTGTGCATAGCTCATGCTCTTTACCTTGATATGCCACAGGCTAACATCTCCCATTTAATCTCCCATTTGTATATCCTTCCCCATAAAGTACCACAGGTATCTGGTGGCCACCTCTATTAAATTTTTTTATGAAATATTGGTATACTATTCATTAGTTCAGGGTCAAATGCTAAAGCTCTCTTAAGCTCATCATTAGCACTGCTTGGCTCCTCACTCACAGAAAGACACCTGGCAGGTCTCCTGCAGGTCCCACCAGGTCCTGTTACACACAATCAGGAGAAGAAATCTCCCACCCCAAGCCTTCTGGATTTCTTTTTGAAGGCTGTCAGAGGCTCTTCACTTTTTGGGAAAATAAAAAAGGTGAGCACAGACTTCTAATTTGGGTGGGATTTAACACACTTGCTTAAGCACCACATCCGTGTTTCAGATGCAGAATCCAAAAGCATTTGGGCAACATTAATGAATCAAATTCCATAACATTCCAAGTAAACTATAATGTATACATTGAATTTTCCACTTTAATTCCAAAGTCCACTCTGCTAAATAGAACACATTTCTCTTTGCTTACTATACTTACTGTTGCAGAACCTCATCCTCACTTCTCCTGTTGCATGGCATGGTTACATGTGGTTTGCATTCAACTTATGACAAGATTCATTGAATTCTACACTCTAATCTGTGATTAAAAAAAAACCCATGTATTTTCCAGCCCTGCACTAAGAATCCATTTTTATTATCAGAAGTGTAGAAACAATCCTTAATTCATCTGTTTTTCTGAGAAGCTCCATCCATATTTTGTTTCAGACTACCTTAATGGATAATTCTATACGCATAACTGCATTCCACAAACATAGAATTCCTCCTACATTGAAAACATTTTCAGTTCTTTTGCTGGCAGATGAGTTCCTTGTTGGTAATTTTTTTTTTCTCTGTAAAATAGCCAGGGTACAAATAAAAAGTGTGTGCATTCTACTTAAAAGAGGCTTGATGTCTGCACCAACTTTAAATACCTGCATTTATTTAACTCACAGTTGTTGCTGCCTCTGTCTTCAAATGTTTGAAAATATTCCCTCAAGACCAAAAACTGAAAAAAGTGCTCATCAAAATTGACAGAAGAAAGGCTTTATTCAGAGAACCAGAAAGAAGACAAAATATGGAATGAACTTTTTATTAAAATAATAAAATAATCTTATTGGGAATCTGACAAAAAATATTTGTGGAATGAATCTTCAGCTTTTATTTTAGATACATAGACTGATAGATAGATAGACAATTATCTAGAATATACTCAAAATAGAATTAATTTTATTGGCACTTTGGAGAAAAATATTGGTACTCCTGAGTATTTCTATCTACTTCACAAGACAGGCAATTCTTAAAAACAACAGCCTGTTAAAACATGTGTTTTAAATAATGGGAGGTCACTGGAGATTAACACTGAGTACTTTATTTTCTCTCTGTAATAATAATTAGGATATTTTTACCAAATAGGCAGTGAACAGTCTTGAAAAAAAATTATATTATTATTTCCCGTATTATGGTGAAAACCAAGACAAGCACATGGGTATCAGCCATGGTTTTTCTCTGAAGGATTACTTGATCAACTCTTTCAGATCTGTATCCTCAACAAATGTCTGTTTCTTCAGGTATGTAATTTGGTTTAACAGAACATATAATTTTTGTCCACAAACACAAATTTTGAATTATGTTTTACTTGTTCATCTGAGAAAATAATGATTCGTAAAATGTGGTGCAGAAGACTTTTAATATCCGATTTTAAATCTTCTGAGTCACATAAAATGGAAGAGTTGACAAAACTATTGTCTCCTAGGAAAGCAATTTAAAACTGTTATCAGTACAGCATAATCTCATTTGTTTAAAACTGATAAGAATTTTAAGGAACATTTCAGTCTGTTCTAAATGAACATATTTACTCCATTATGATATGTGGACTGCAACTATTAACATGAATTCTATGACTCAGGAGACACAGTCCTTCTCTTCAGTTATTTGGTGTAACAAATAAATACACTTTTTAGCAAACTTTGTCTTATACTGAAAGGGCCTCACAATGTAGTCCTTCTTTCAATGATCTATAAATTCTTATCATTGAAAAAAGAACAGAACTTTGTGATCCCTAGGACACAAACTTGGTAAAAGGCATGTTTCAAATCACTTCAATCTTCACAAGAACAAAAAGATGCCTTCTCTCACATTAAAATGAAACACAACCAGCCAAACAAAAATTAAAAATAACTCCTGACAGATTTGAATAATTACTTGATAGGCTGCAAATTAAGTTCTAACTCCATCATTACATATTAAAATGCAGCACTGTACTACTCAATATGGCCTTATTGGTTCCTAAATAATGCTTTCAGAGTGCTGTATTGTATGTAGGGAGGTTCCTAAAAGAGAAAGACTGTCTTAAAATACTCTTTATGTAACAATATTAAAAATACTCATTCTGTAATAATATTAAAAATCACAAATTAAGAGGGAAAAGGAAAGTGAAAAGACTTATTTATCCGTGCAAGACAATATTTAAAGGTTATATTTTAAATATCTTAAGTATGTGTAAGTTCAACAGCCACCAAACAATTAACAGGTTTTATACATCTAGTTCCTCATGTAAAAATTAAAAAACTTTTACTTTCTTATGACAAGATTCCATAGTGGTTCTGCTTCTCTTTTATACTGAAGCCATTTACATGTTACTGGCAGGGTTAAGGGGACTTTCAATGAGTGTAAATGTAATTCACGTTCAACCAATATTGAAGAGTTCATCTCTCCCTGTTCTGCAGTTCCATTCTAATGCATAATTTACATTAAACTGAATCATTAATGTCAGCTAAAATAATTAATTTTTGAAATCCTATATAAACTTAGTACCAAGCTTCATTCTTAAAGATGTTACTAGGTGGCCTTTAATTTATGTGATGTACAGTAACCTTTTCCACTGGTAAATGTGCAGTTTGATCTGCCAATTAAATTAAAAAGCTGTTCATGCCAGGGAAGATGTTCAAAGGATGAGTGCATTTCTGATAGGAATACCATAAAGCTTCTTTTCTGTTCAAAATATAACAAGGTAACTTTTCATCAGTACCTAGCATTAACAGAGATTTTATTACACTTTATGCTGTCCTTCAGCAAATATCAGACAAGGAAAAAAAACCCAACAGCTTGGTAATAGATCATACTAACCACATCTAATCCTCTCTACTGCACCTGAGAAACTTTTTTGGATTATTGCTACCCCAATCTGTTTTATTAAATCAATTGAGCTCTATATCTGAAGACTGATGGAATTTTTTTTTTTTTTTAATTATGCTGAGTGTTAAAAATAATCACAGGAACTCCAGAGGTTATATGAAAAAATACAAACATAAATAAATGAACAAATGTGAACTGTGAAGACAGTTTTGGTTGCTGATAGGCCTGAAGTTTGGTCTCATTCCTAATCACAGAACCCATCCATGTATTTGTGGATATTCCTCGTTCCCTAGAGACCTGATTATTGAACGAAGACAACAAAAGATAGAACATAAAGTTTTTTAAAAACAAAATTACAAGTCACACAAAACCAAGAGTTGCACAAAACCATAACTTTTAGTTTGGAAAGTGATCAGAAATGCCAGAAGAAGCTGCTTGAAGTCCTTTGAAAATTTATACAGTAGTAGACTCAGCAGCTTCTCAATAGAAAATTTGCTAATTTAATCCACTTAGATACTTTTATATTTTACTGCAGCTTTCCATTGGCTCTATTTTCAAAACTGTGGAAAAGCATGAAAGAGTGAAACATGTGCCATGAGATTGATCCAGATCTTTTTTGTCACTTCTGTCCCAAATGTTTTTTTTAATGGCAACGTGAAGCAGAGGGAAAATCCATTATATAGTATGGATATTGCTGTGCAAACATGAACATGTGAAATTTTTCTTTTTTACTAAATCGTTGTGACACCATCTGCTCAGCATTATTTTGATACTGCTTGACCTATTTCCATACATCAAAGCAAAACCAGTCAGAAAACAGAAAAAAAGTCACTTGATAGTGGCAGATGAAAAAATAGGACTTGTCCTGCCATTGCTATGATAAAATTTTAACCATCCCAAAGCCTTACTGCAACAACTGCTTAAACACAAAATCTATTTTCTGTATTCCAAAACAGTCTATTCACTGCTAATGACAAAAACTCAAATGGACACACAATTCACTTTTTATATCCTCTCATAGGTTTTTCTGAGCCATACATATGTCAGCAATACAGAAAAATGCTGGAGACAGAGCAAAAGAAAACAGCCAAAATACATTGAAGTCAACATGAATATAGATTTTAATGCATGAGCAATGAAGACACCAACAATATTTAATGCCATTTCCCCTTGACTTCCTCACAACCAGGAAGAGAGTGGACAGCAGCAGAAGCACAGCAGTTCTAAGCAGCGAATGAGATGCATGTACCCTAAATCCTAATTCAAATACTCCCTGTTTTCACTCTGAGACTGCATCTCAACCTAGCAGTCAAGCTTTCTTAGAGCCCCACAGGTACTACAGGAGCATGTGGCACACTATGGAGTATCTAGGGGCTTGGCTACTCAGATCATTCAAGTAATTGACTGCAGTGTTGTGCTTACCTGGGTAACATCCACAGGTTTCCTTTTTGAGGCAGTTGGTGCATTGGCTTCTCTCACTGGATTTAATCAGGATGTAGCACAGATATCGCCATCAGTAAGGTATTGGTATGGTCACAGAAAAAGACCAACAACAGACATATTTACAGACTTGTCAATTATGCTTTATTTAAGTATTTTGGTATTCTGCTGTAATCACCATATTCAGTTTTGCAATAGAATTGAACCAGCCCTAATGAACACAAATATAATTTGAGATGTGATGAAATAAGTGGACCTGACATAAAGGTGGAAGACTGATAAAGAGCGACCAAGCCAAAGGATGGTCTAAGAAAATTGTATTTGCAGGATGATTGACTGGGGTAAAATTAGACAAGCCAATTCAGTGACCCCAGTCTATGTTAATAACCTTACTGGGTCAGTTGCAATCTGGAAGTGCATTTGAGAGAATTTGGCAATATTTGGAGCATTTTCCGTGATGCTGTAAACCCACACTGCCAGTTCACACCAAATGGGAATCAAGTCCAGTTACAGCAAATTATCTTTACTTGGCTGTGCAAATTCTTTCTACTTGGCTGTGCTGGTTTGGGCTGAGGTAGTTTTCTTCACCATGGCTGTGTTTTGTATTTGTGCTGAACACAGTGTTGTAGGGGGTATTTGAAGTGATGGTGTTTGTCTTCCCAAGTCACCATTAAGTGAACAGGGCCCTGTTCTCCTGGGATGGCTGAACACCCGCCTTGCCCATGGGAAGCAGCAAATTGATTCCTTGTTTTTGCTTCACTTGTGTGTGTGGCTTTCACTTTCCCCATGAAACTGTCTTTACCTCAACCCATGAGTTCTCCAGCTTTTACTCTTCCTATCCTCTCCTTGATCCTGCTGTTGAGTGAGCGAGTGGCTGTGTGGAGCATGGATGCTGGCTGGGGTTAAACCAAGGCATTAACTAACCCAGCTTGTTGTGTTGAGTGTATTCCATACACTTTATTAGCAAGGAAAATAAAATCTATGACCTTGGCACTTTCCTATGAAAACAGCCCTTTATCTGAGGATACAGAGATGAAGTATGTGATTTGAATAAAGCTGTTAAATAGAAAGCTGAGAAAGTGCTCCATGAAAAGTGGGATGTATTGATAAATCCCCTATGAGCTTTGAGGCTGGCAGGTGTGACTGAAAGCCCTCTTTCTCTGGAATGGTGACATTCTTAAAATCCTGAGTGTATTGAAAAAAATCAGGCTCTTGAACAACAGTATTTTGATGGCACAAGAAGATTAAAACTGTGACAAAATGTAAATGCAGAATGAAAAAGAAATAGACCCACATTTTGAAATTTTTTTCAAATAATATTCTGAAACTTGTGACTGGAATACTTTGATTGTTTCCATTGTGCTAGAGTGTGCACAGACATCATATGGGGATTTCTTTTTTTCTTTAAGATTTAAGCAATCTCTGTCCCCAAACTGTTTATTACATATTTATATAACACAGCTGGTGTTCTGTATAAGCCACTGGGCTTTTGTTGACACTACACGGAGCAGGTGTATTTACAGTACTCAAGAGAAAGTGGTGTAGTATTTGTTTTTGAAAATTCCAAAGCATCTGCATACTACAATGAAAAAAAAGAACCAAAAAGTCTGCACTGCCTCAACTCATTGAGCAAATGCTGACTAATTAGAATTAATTTACCTTCTACAGTAAAATCAGTATAATTTATGTTAACTGCGAGGTGAGGGAAAAGGAAGAGCAGAATAAAGTTGCCCTGACATTTCAGAGTGGTAAAAACTATACGGAAGTATAAATAGGAAAATTTCACTAAACAATGTTGTTCAGTCCTGTAGAAAAAGGAATGGACACAACCTAGGTCACTCAGAACAGGTAAACCTGGGAAAGGTTATAGCTTTACTACTTGAGAGAACGATTTTAAAAATCATCACCTGAAACAGCAAAAAAATGTCACCTTAAGAATGACTGAAGCCACATAAAATAAGTTCATATTTAGAACTAAGTTATGTTACAACATTTAGTATTTATTATTGAAAAGTGATAATGCAGTCCATGTCTGCAAAGGAAATTAGTAAAAAAAAAAAAAAAAGAAAGAAAAGAAAGCTGAGGAAAAAAAATGCTAAAGGCACAGGAGACAGCAAAACCCAAAACTATCAGCGTTTCTTATCATTGAAATGTGCATCAGTAATACTGAGTTTTGCATACTTTGATGTGCCAAGACATATTCCTGGAAATAACCTGAATGAGGAAATGAAAAAAAATAGTTTTTCAGGAGAGTGAAAAGATTACACTGCCAAGTTACTTGCAGCACAAAGCTTACTAAACATGCAGGAGTGATGGTGTGATTTTGCTTTTGATAGCAGAGCATAGCTGAGATTCAGCAGACCTCTTCTAGGTCTGTGCAATTATATTAAGCTGGTTGGGGTTCATTTAATTTGCCTAAACATAAGAGTTTAGCACAATTACATATATCTACCATTAGAATTCATCCTAAATATGGCAATGGATTTACTGAGTGTCTTTAGAAGAGTTTACTTTTTAGTAAAAGTACATACTCCTTTATGCATACAGCTGAGAGCATGCAGCTATCCCAGTCATCTTGGCTTTCACAGAATCATCGATTTGGGTTGGAAAGGACCTTAAAGATCACCTAGTTCCAACACCCCAGCCATGGGCAGAGTCATCTTCCACTACACCAGGTTGCTCAGAGCCCCATCCAATCTGGCCTTGAACACTTCCATGACTATATTGTGGACCCTGCTCTGCAAGTATTTCAGGACTGCTTAAGTCTCTCCAATTCATCTAATTAATTTTAAAAGACTGATTATATATTCATGCATTGTGCAGTTTCTGGCCTCTGCTTAAGAAAAACTAGTCTGTCCATCTCATAGTTTCCATACTGTGAGATTTCTTTAAGATAAGCTGCACATGTATGTATACTTTTTAAAGTCAGAATTGTATAGGTCCTGCGTTCAATGCCCTTAAGAGGTTAAGTGTCATGTTTCAGCCAAGTACAAAGCTTGAAAATCTTTTTTCTGTTGCACTGCAGGTCAAAAGTGCAGATCCTGACAAATCACTAGTTCTCACTTGATGGTAAAATATAGTCTGTGATGCAGAGGAGATTTCTCAGCTGCTGCTGAAAAAGATTGATGTCTGGAACCTGCTTAGGGGCAGGCAATATAGGCTCTACCTCAGCATAATCTCTGCTGTTAAAAGCTTCATTTGAAAATATTCTTCACTAGTATTTTACTTGTTGCAAAAAATATTTACTCTTGAGAGGGTAGAAAGAGCACAAACAGCTTTTATTCTCTCCTTACATTCTATAAACATATTTACATATATCCTAGCTTAGTCCACTTTCTGCTTTTGTAAGTCAGAGTCCAGGAAGAATTTTCTATTATAGCCCAACAGGAGAAAAATCAATAAATGTTGAACTTGAATGTCTCTCTGAGTGCCTGCTAGACAACAGTTATGAAAAACGCTGACTCCAACAATATGGAGGGAGTCCATGCTTATCTGCAGTAAAAGAAATAATGCATTCTTTTTCCTTGTATTCTATTTCAGAGGATTGCTATCCTAGATGTTGGAGCACTTGCTGAACTGTCCAGGTTGATTACTTGATAACAGAAGTCAGGAAAGAAAGATTTATCGTAATAATTAATTATTTTTTGCCTTGCATATAGTACACTGATGCCATCTACAGACACGTATAAAAGCATTCCTAAATGCATCCAATTCAATCTATGAAGGTTATCTGCTGGATATTAATTAATATGCTTATTTCACTGACTAAGAGTGGAATACTAATAGTTTAACCACTGGAGATCAGTTCCACTGTGACGGAGCTCAGATGAAAGGCTCTCACCAGTATGGCAGAAACTGAACTAGGCCACAAAACAGTATTTCTTTTTCTTATAATACCACCATCACACCACACACATACACACATACACACCCCCTCCACACACACCACCCCTCCCTCTGCAAGCCAAATTATTTCCTCAAATTTTGCTGCATAAGACAAACTGTTCCCTTGTGCCCAGATGATATATTTAGTTTGCTTTGGACTGACTGACCAAAGTCATATAAGAGGCAAACTGTTCTGCTACAGTTTTTCCTGAGAAATTCCAGGAAAATACTAGAGGTGTAATTCATACAGTCAGGCACAGCCCTGCATTGCTTCTACATTCACACATCATCCAAACCTTTGGGAGATTTGTCTCCTACTCACTTTTCTTGATTTGGCATTAAACAAGTGAAGTCTGATCTGATTTGGATTTTGGTTTACAGCCTTTTTTTCCCCCCCTTTCTCTTAGCTTTCATTACAACCCCAAGGGAATTTCACTATCTCACCTGTCACTAAAATTTTGTTCAAGATATATTTTGTACTGCAAAAACCACAACTCTCTATTTCTACAAGTATCACCCTGAATCCAGACGTAGTCACTAGTTCATTTCCAACAGCTCTGCTTTATTTGCATTTCAAGTGGAACTGGCATTGAAAATGTACTGCCTCCTGTACAAGGTCTGATGAGAGAAGCAGGTTCTAACTGAGATCATCAGAAACCTGAAAGCATGAATGTGACTGAGGTGTTCTCCCTGCTCTGAGATTGTATGTTCTTAAATAAATTCATGAAAATAAACTTAACAGTCTTTATCGTGCATCATGATATGCTTTCAAAGATTCTGAATTCATTATACTCACAGCCTTTTTTTTCTGAATGAGTAGAAACAGGAGAAAGGAAAGTAATCATGAGAACAGGCAGCAGAGGTACAGGGAAGGCAAAGTGCCTGACCCTCCTGGGGTCATCACCTGTCATGGTGGCTCTGGGGGTGAGGGGAGAACAAAGTGTGCTGTACAGCCCACTTCAGCAAAGACTCTGAAATGGCCTGGCATAACATTCTTATAGCCAAGCTGATGAGATATAGTTTGAGTAAATGGACTGTAAAGTAGTTGTAAAATTGGCTGGATCGCTAATTTTAGTGAGTTGTGATCAGTAGAACAACGTTTAATTGAAAACCCCTTCAGTGGAGTCAGAGATGGGGCTGCTACATTTTAATGGCTTTATTAATGACCTTAACAAATGAAGGAAACACACTTTGATCAAGTTGGTGGATGATGTTAAACTATGGAAGAGCAATCAATAGGTTGGAATTGGGCTGCAATGCAGAGGCATCCCTGACTTGGGAGAAATGGGACAGCAGGAATCCTTTGAAGTACCAGGAAGGGAAAGGCAAACTCCTACACTCGTAGCTAGGCAGCTCTACATCTGGTTTCTTGGTGCATACTATGAGCAGACAGGCATTTCTGTGAGAACCTGTAGAATGAAAGTACACATTAGGCAGGACTCCTGATTTCTACATCAAATGCTAATAACAGGAGGTTAAAAACTAAAGAATAAAAAATTTTAAATCCTAATCATTTGGACTATCCTAATTTCATTAAATACTTTGTCCCATTCGGGATGGGTTTAACAGTAAAGGATACAGCTAACTCCATCTCAAAGCAGAAATCCACATATAAATACTTTGATAAAATGTCAGCTTTGCAGCTTACAAAGAAAGGAAAACGCTAGAAACTCTATTTTTAGACTTTATGCATTGCAGACTTATGTAAATATAAGAAAAATCCCTGATTAATTATATTTTTCTTTTTAATGAAGAGAATAGTAGGAACAGTCAAGAACTGAGCCAACACTTTGACTAGAAGATTTCTACTGAAAATTTAGGAACATCTAAAGCCTGGATGAACTTTCCATGATGTCAGATACCTCAAATAGGTAAGAGTTAGATCCTGTGTTTGACACCACTACTTGGTGCAACCCCGTTAGGTATAAAAGCTCAGTAATTGTTTGCCTAGATGCAGAAACTATGTATTTAAACACAATTATGTATGCTATTAGGAAGAATAGTATTAACCAAAATGGAGTTAACATGAAACACAACAGAAGCAAACCATCAACTGTAGAGGTAATTAAAAAATAAGAATATAAAAAAAAAAGGAGGCAGCAAAAGGAATAAAGGAGAGAAAGAAGGAAACAGGAATAGAGAATATTGAATTTGAAAATATTCTTCGATTTAAGATGTATGAAGCTGAGAACTTGTCTGAAAATAAAAAGAAAAACCTTAACTTAAAAAGAAGGAAAGGACAAACTGAACAATGAAAAAAATTAATGAATGTAAATGAAGGTGCTATTAACCATTAGTAAATCACAAACATGAGAAACAGGAGTAAGGCCTAATCAACTTTAAATAGAACTGACTAATGTTATGAAGGGAATAATATAGGATAGTTGCTGCTGACAAAAAAGGGCACATGATCAAAGTCACCTACTCCAACCCTAGGCTTCTTATGTTAGCTTCCCAAAGTGGCTCTAAAGCCAAAGCCTTTTTTTACATCGTTTCTCCAAAAAGGCAGAAGAGCTACCTTAACTGGTTGAGGACTTAGAGGATCTCACCCACAGCATGATAAGACCAAAATGGAGACACCATGAGATGCTGAGTCTGTCTGGGGTGTTCACCTGCCTGTCAGGGAAATCACTTTGCGTCATCTTGGACAGTTTGAAGATCTGAACTTTAAACATAAATTTCACTTTGAACCTCTGTTTAAGTTCCATTGCAATAAAAATGTGAAAAGATATTTGCCTGGAGAAATTTAGATGATGATTTATCTAAAGACCACCAGGAAAATTCTTACTGCCTTAGTGTTATGAACAAAAAATTCCAAAGCAAAAGTTCCACTGTAACTGCTATCAAAACGAAAGTCACCCGAAGATTTAACAGTTGAAAAATTGAGGCAAAATATGAGCAGCTTATGTCTTTTGGATTGTGAGCAAGAGACTGGAAGCAGGTTAGAAGGAATTTAATGTATATTGGTGTGTATATTTTGGCTGTTTCAGGCTTGTTGTAACACCTGGGTTTCTTCTGTGGCGAAGACCACAACCTAGACATGGAAATGACCACTAGATAGCCAGAGGAAGAGCTAACTGTTTGGTCCCCAAAAGACAGATTAGGAGAATTGGTCATCCAGAGGGTGACCAATTTTTTTGACATTTGTAACATTGCAATATTTCTGGAGGCAGGAAACTACTACAAATGCAGATGCAGCAAAAGAAGGCAAAGTCAACTTGGTTATTACTAAACTGAAGCCATCTCAGCTGGATATAGAGGTCACTGCAGCATTAGGTTTATGGGAAGTTACACATAATGTGTCTAGTCTATTAAATATGGTGAAGAAAGGATTTAGGGGGAAAAGACCCCAGGAAACTGTAGCTGAAACTTAATATCTAATTAGTGAATAGAAGAAGAAATGCAAGGATCAGCTGTGTACAGTTGATTGCACAGTTTGCACTGAGCACCCATGTGAGAGCAACCGAAATGTTAAAGGTTAATGACTCAAACAATCAGCCATTTACAAAAGCAGCAGGTGCTTTGCTGAGGCCAGGTTTGCACCTCACAACCAAAGGGGAGGAGAAGAGTTTCTGGGTTTGTGGCAGCAAAACCTCTGATATGCACAAGAACAGGTCAGGTGCAGAGGGGCTTCCCTCGTGCCACCACAGGATGACCATGACAAACCAACCTTCATTTTGCTACAACCTGGGTTTTTAGCCAGGTAAGGGAAAAGGATGATAAGAAGACCCTTTGGAGCTGGAGTAGTGCTCTCTCTCTCTCTCTCCTCTCTCTCTCCTCTCTCTCTCTCTCTCTCTCTCTCTCTCTATATATATATATATATGTTATAAAAATCCTCCAGTCCTTCTCCCCTGCTGCTGGGGTCCTGGCTCGGTGTGTGTGGGACCTGCTGGCTTCTTCCACTTTGGGGAAGACTCAGCGGTCCCGTGTGTGCGTGTGAGCTGCAGGATGGAGAAGGGTGAGGTCCTAACAGAAGTAGGGTTTCTCTTGGGGTAAGGATGAGGGAAACTGACTTCCAGCAGAACAGCAGTTAATTGTGAGCTGCACATGCCGAAAGCATGGAACAAAGAATGGAAAGCATTTTTAAAACCTTCTCCTGGGCGGGGATAACTTGGAACTGTCCAATCAGATACAGAGAAACTGGGGAGTGACATAGTGACAGCAACCAGTAACTTTTGGGCTTCCATGCATATTAATATCCTCATTAAAACTTCCTGCTCTCCCCAGGGGGGCAGGGCCCACGGTACCAGAACCCTGGGCACCCACATATATATAAAACACCCATAATTCAGGGTAATTTCACTCTAATCTGCCCCAAGGGATCTCTCAATAGGAACCTCAGCTACCCTCACCTTCAGGGATAGGTTTTAACACCATGGCACACTACATCCAGTAAAGCTGAATTCCAAGGGTGAAACCAAAGGCACAGTTGAGGCTCAAGCATGAGAGTTAGACTGGAACTTAGAATTTGGATGGAGGGTGGAGGATTTTATAACTAGAGAACATATACACCAGACACATATATACACCATGCACATTCCTTTAAAGTCTTGTTTAAACTCCAGAAATATATTGTCAGCTGTAGCACAGCTCAGTAGTTTTGGAAAAACTTTTTCATTTCTTATTGTTTTTATTTTCCATTTGTTGAGTACAGTAACATTATCTTATTGAAACCCTGGGAAGCAAATCAGTTAATGGATAAAGGACCACCTAACAATCCTTGACTGACTGCACAAGCCACAAACACTTGTAAATTCTCAAATGCAGTTTGGTATTTGTCTGAATTGCAAATGTTTACAAGGTAAGACAAAAGGGCATATTTTCCATTCTCTTGCTCCCTTGCCTGATCATTCCCAAAGAATATTCAGGAACATGCCATAGATAGCAATCATGGCATTTTCCAGTGAAGTGCAGATGTGGACAGTTACTCTGCTTTATAGATATAGCTCAGAAGCTGAAGAGATGGGTTCAAAACTTCAGAAGTGAAAAGGAGCTCATTATCTTAAACATACAACATCAGTTTGTTATCATGCAATTGTATTCCCTGTACCACTAATAAAAAGACAAAAAATATTTTGAGTTTTCTAATACTGACACCACCAGATGCTGTTAACACAGATGGTGTTACCACATCTCAATTTAGAACCTAATTCAGAATGCATCTGTTTAGGTGTATTCAATTTAGGATACACTGTAATCATTTGCTTTAATGAAAAAATGAGCAAATCAAACCCTAAACCCTCCAGCAAAGACAGCATAAGTTGGGGAGATGGAAAATTGAAGGAAAGATAATTACTCTGAAATGGTGAATGCCCAACACACAGAAAGCCTGAATATTTCAGTTCATTCTCTGGTATATGTGATCTATCTGTATTATATTAAATTGACATTTGTGTGCTGTGAACATTTTCTGACACCAAGATAAACAGGTGTGAGGCAGCCCTTGCCTATGCTACTGAGATCTCCCAGCCTTCAAAACAGGGTGATAGCAGCATATTGCTTATTAGGAACAGTGCCTAGAACCTTCAAACTCCCAAATTATGCCTGGGAATTGCTTGGGGAAGTGCCAGTTGATATAAATCAAAACTCTTTCAGGGACTGTTCTAATAACCTAACAGGACAGATTATATTTTTCTGATGCCCTGACACATTCCTGAGCATTAGTTATGTTATACACACATATAAAAAATAAATATGCACACATAAACATATAAAAACATTACATTTTGGTCACATTGCTCATGTGACCAGAAGTTCTGCTTGGCCAGGAACTCCTTATTTCATAAAAACCCTATTGAAAAACTTCAACAAATTATTTTGCTTAACCCACCTTCTCCTCTCAGACCCCACTGGAAGCTGTCGACAGGAAAAGCAGGACTTGGGAATGGATACCAGCTCAGCTCATTCTAATGGGGAACTTCTATTTCTAGAACTGACTGGTATAACACATAACAATAATTTAAACTTACTTGTTTCTGAATTTTAAATACCAAATGAGCAATCATCATGAATAATTAAAAAAGAAAATTATCAGCAGTAGAAGGATATGTTGGCTTCTGTAAGAGTATTTAGACATAAATTATCCAGACTTTGGTGAGAGCATAGAGTTTTATTTTAGATCTATAAATTCACTAATGTGTTTCAACTCACTTTGCAGACTCTGCTTGTCCTCAATTTAAGCAGCACTTCTATGATGAGCAATGGGTGCAAAAGAATTCCTGTATATATAAAAGAAATGGCTGCCAAGGAAGCTTCACACATGTGAACTCCTTCCCTTTGAAATGATCCCTTTATTTCTGGTTCTAACACACTCCATAATATTTCATAAAAGCTGCACACTCCATCTTCTCAAGCCTACACTGGGTGGAATTTCAATGGGAACAAAAAGGGATGCAGTGGGAATATTTTTAAGTCGGTCCACAGCTAATGAATGCCATCTGCCTGGAAGGGGAGCAAAAAGCTGCTGGCTTGATCAAGTTTGGTTTGTACCTGCTTTTTCTTGTGTTTTGAAAAGGGAGATACACAAATTTTGGACTGGCAATTTTTGGGAGAGGAACTTCTAAAATAAAAAGAAGCTTTAAAAATACAGAAAAATGAAAGTGAACTTACTAGTGGCATCCTTACTAAGAGTAATTTCCCTGAGTTCCCACTGTATATGCCATATACAAGGCAATTATTATCACTATCGTTATTTCTTACAATATACAGATGAAGACACTAGGGCTGCATACATCATTCCCTCAGCTTTGCAAGAGTGGACACAGCCCTCCTCAAAACAGTGGTTGTACTCCTCCTGAATGACAAAGTACTCTGAAGCAAGTCATGTTTCATAGAAGTATGTGGGGGGGTAACCTCCACATGATGCTTTTTAGCAAATAACTAGCTAATATAATGCTACCACTTAGTGTAACCATGGACATGTCAGGTGACTGAAATCCTGACAGGAATTTGGCTGCAGTGGGTTTGTTTTTTTTTTCAGCCAGAAGCCTGACTATTCACCCAGGTTCCTGTCAGTCCAAAGTGACCTGGACTCCACACCACCAAGCTTTAAATCAGGTCGGTATGTGTGCAAACATATATACTGGACAGTGAGTTGTAGTCATGTCACAGAACCACAGAAAGGTGGGATTTAGAAGGGAAGTCTGGAGATAGTCTAGTTCAATCCCCCTGCTAGAGCAGGGTCACCTAGAGCAGGTTGCACAGGATAACATCCTGGCAGATTTTGATTATCTCCAGAGAAGAGAACTCCAGAACGCCAATGGGCAGCTGGTTCCAGTGTTCTGCCACCCCCAAAGTAAAGGCATTTTTTGTCATGTTCAGATGAAGCTTTCTGTGTTTCAGTTTCTGCCCGTTGCCCTTTCTCCTGTGAAAAGAGTCTGGCCCCAGACTCTTGCCCAGCCTTAAGATATTTAAGAGTGACAAGATTCCCTCTCAGTCATCTCTTCTACAGGTGAAACAATCTTTGTGTGTAATACAGCTATAGATGTCTGTAGCAATATTGGTGTTTCTAATTAATCCATTTCAAGAAGGCATTAAATATATATATGACTCAATACAGGGACCATTACCATTATTAGGCATCACTCCTTCCCTTTTCTCCCTCCTTTCACCTTGGGTTTGAATCTGCTGAGGACTGATAAATCCAGAGGGCTTAGGGGTGGGGTTTTCTCTTGGCTAACTCCATGCCAGTAGTAGGCTGAGTCCCTGTTCTACCAGAAGCCCCTGTAACCAATGAGACTGTGAAAATATAATTAAAAAATAAGCATGTTGATACCTCTGCTCCATTCTGGAATTTCACTCCCCATAATCTGGAGTCTGTGGGCTGGCAGTACCTGGTACTGCTATTGCATCACAAGACTACAGTGGCAGAAATCTTGGCAGCCAGACAAAAAGTAATGACAATTTGAAAGGTACAAGGCTCTTCTTGGAGCTGCAGAAGTGACAGAGCTGTCAGTGGAATCATAACAGAAGCACCTAAGTAAAACCACCAATAACAGCAACAAAAAGGCGGCCTTTTTTTCTGGAGATAACTAAAAGTGAAGGTTAAAAATACTATATATGTATTTTAAGAGGAAAAAGTCTTTCCCAATACTCAGGAGGTTGTTTCTATAAAAGGAGCTAGCAGAAGAGGGAAAGCATTTTTTTTTTCCTAAGGACAGAAAAAATACCTAACATTAAACATTTAACAACCTGTCAGGACCGAAGACTAAACATACAAACATGGATGGCATTCTGTGTTCCTGCAGTGTAAATGCCTCTTGAACTACAAATATTTAGCTGCTCCATAGTCTGGTCTTTAAAAAGAAAGCTATATTTTCAGCCTGCAGACCCAAAGGGAATATAATGCCATGCTTGGATATGTACTGTGTTGTATATTTAAAATTTCCTTCTGCTGCTCAGAAAAAAAATACAGTAAAATGATATTAATTTCCATGATTACTTTGTCATGACCATTTTTAAATTATTGAGAGTTTAAAATTATTAATATATTAACCTAACAATCAAGACAAATATGCATAAGAAACAGAAGCAGTATTTTATATGCTAAGTTTTGTATATAAAAAGCTATATTAAAACATGAGTCAAGCTTTCTGATACTAACATTGTGTATCAAAAATGAAAATGACAAATCACCAAGAATATCAAAGTCAATGCTTTCAGTTCTACCGATGTATGTAAACTTTTTAAGATATTTACAAAGTTGCAGATACAGGGAGGAATCCAAGATAGGAAAAAATACTGTATGGCATGCTTTTATTTGCTCTAAAATGTTGCTTCAAGCACAATCTTTTAGTAACTTCACCTGTAGTTGCATGGGCAAGGCAAGGGTTAGAGGAGAAATGGCCAGAGGGTCACTCCAAAGCCCTTTAGGAAATCTCCCCTTCTGATATGTGGCTTAAACAAGAAGCAGAAACCTTCCTGCAGCAGTCTCTCTGCAGCACCTGCCAGTGCAGCAAGAGCTCCCCCCTTCGTTTTCACAAATTTTAACCACTTTGCTCACTTCTAATACTTGAAACTTTTTCAAGACAGGGATAAAAAAAAAAAAAA
>VWYE01004800.1:101374-156109 GCA_013398995.1 Alaudala cheleensis
AAATAAAAAAAAAAAAAAAAAAGGCAAATAAATCCCACACCTCGAAAAACAAACCCAAATGCCAAGTTCTTTATTTCAACAGAAAATACATAACCTGAGTACACTGGGATCTTAACAAAATCATCCACTTCAAGCCAAACTGGACTTGCTTAGACAACAGGCTACTGTGAAGCAGTCAGACTGGGGAGAAGTGACTTTTCAAGGCAAACACTCAAGAAAGCCTGTCTGACAAATCAGAATCAAACCTCAGAACCTTCTGAAAACTAACACCTGGCATTTCTTTAAAGTCAGGAATTTCTCCAAGCTTTCACCGCTTCAACCAATAATCTGAACACTGAGCCAGGGCCTCTCAGGTTAACTAGTTTCTTTATTGAAAATTTACTGAAGTTACTTATTTTATTGAAAGTTTATTGAAAGTTGTTTAAAGATCTTAAGTATATCCTATGAAAATCAGTAATCCACATACACTGAAATGCCATAAAGTTAACAAGTAAGAGCAAACAAACCTGCAAGACCACTTAAGACATTATCTAGGAAGATTTACTAAAACCTCTTAAAAACATGACCAAATGTTTGAGTAAGAGTAGTAACTGCAATTTCAGTAACAATAGCTATTAAGGTACAGACTGTTGATTTTCTTTCTCTGGGCACAGACTGATGGTAATAAAGAAGATTTCTTATAGTACTCCATTACTGTTTGCTTATGGTAACATGCCTTAGTTTCAAACTATAGCTGCATGAATCAGGAGGAAAGTTGAAATATATCTTATTTTTCCAGAGAATGTTTTATCTCAGTCTTGAAAAAAGTAGAAGGCCTTCGTATTAGCATATTATTTTTAAGAGGAAGAAAAACCCTGAATAAAATTAAAATTAAAATGCATTTGCACAGACTGCAGATTAACTAATGCTTTGTCTCAATTATATGTTTGCTGTTTCAGTGGACCTGGTAGGGTGCTTCAAAGTTTCTGACTCATTTAGCTGTAGCTCCACGGTGTGGCCAATGTAAGAATATTTTGAAGGAGAGAGAACTATCCAGCAATTTTCCAGTTGCTATGTGCCTTCATTCTCAGTTAGGTATCAACAGCGTTGTTCACAGCCTCCTCTCCCAGGAGGAAAGATTACAGGCTAACACAATCTACTAATGGGATTGATTCAAAGTTTTTTCCAAATATTAATTTCAGGAAGCTTAACACCTTTGTTACATCCTGGGAAATTATGGGTTCCATATAAAACATCATAACGAAAAAAAAGTAAATGCAATTCATATAGTATGGACAAAGACAAAAGATACATGTGCCTCATAGAACAGCTTTTCATTTTTTAAGCAAATTCATGCTCTGATAAGACAGAAACCCTCTATAGCTGAAACACTGTAACCATAATTTCTTTTTCTGCTGGATCCATCTACTAAGTGAGATAAATACGTTACTTTGAATTACATGTCATTGATCATTAAATTCACTTGCAAACAATTATTTCCTTATGCTGAGTTATTTCTTTGAGACTCTTAAAGGTCAAACCATTCAGGTTATTTGTTGCAGTGTCTATGTGTGTGCACAACCTTGTTTAATTTAAAGCTGGACCAGACACCTAGATCTAACATTCCCTGAGGGTGAATGGATACCACACAGATCTATTGTTCATTCAATACAAGTACTTATTGAAATGAACTATTAGAATAAATGCATTAAAAGTTCCTTCAGTGTTAACTGCAAAAGTGATGACTATTCTGAGGGTTTAAGAATACAATCAATTCTCTGCTACCACTGCCAAACTGATTCATTCTAACAAGAAAGATTTTAAACTGGGAAATTACAACACAGTTAAGGTTGCCAGTTTGCATTATTTTATTCCTAGCTAAACCTTTCAGGCATTCATAAATTGACCATAAAGATTTGCTCTGCCCTGGGGCTACTGTGATACATATATTAGGCTGACAATCTGTTCCTTATTCAGCTTGCTATGTCTAGATATGAAATATCACACGTTATCCTGAGTCTGCTTGCAAAGCCTGACAAGGGTGTATGAAGTTAAGAATCCAATGACAAATTTTATCCTGTCCTTTCTCACATCAATTGACAACGCTCTGTGAAATTTTGCTCACCCAGTATTGATTACCCTCATGATAACTAACACAGTAATGATAATTTATCAGAATACTTCAGAAGCATGATTTAATTTATATTCATTATATCCCCAGAAGACAGCTAGGTAAGTGATGTTACCCTTATGTGGGGAATCAGAGAAAGGCAAAGTGACTTGCAAAAGGCTGTACAATGAAGTAATGCATATTTGTAAGACCAAGACTTTTCTAACCATATATCCTCTCTTGTAGATTCTTGTTCCTGCCACATTTATTGGGCAGCCTGGTCTAGTGGGAGGTGTCCCTGGCCTTGGCAGCAAGGATTGGACCTAAATTATCTTTAATCTCCCTTCCCATCTACACCATTCTATGATTTTATTATAAAAGTCTTTGATACAAAGCATAATATTTTTACAACATATAAATGTAAGTGTACTGGCATTGTGAATATACCTTTTTATTCACATTTAGTTCTGGAATTAAAATTAATTATAGACTAGTCCTGACTTTGAGTTTCAAATGTCCCTTTCGAAGTCACTCTGGCAACATCAAATATACACTATTTCCAGTCATCAAGTATCTGAAGTAATAGTATATGAGAGAGAAATAACATTGTTTTTTTAAGTGAGTCTGATAGTTCTGGGGAAGCTTTGGGTATTTTGGGTTCAGTTATTATTACCAAACCCAAAAGCTGTTAGCAGGAGCGTTGTAACAAATTGTCATATCTCCTTCTGCTCTTTCTATGATTACATTGTACTGAATATCCACAAAAACATGAGAGATCTTAAAAATATTAACACATTATATGTGCCCAAACTTTTTAATTTTAAAAAATACCTGAGAAAATTTCAGTCTTTACAAGTATGTGCTGTACGAAAACAGACATTTCACTTCACTGTATATGATGCCACAAAGACATTCTTTGAGTTAAGCCTTCTTAAGAACTGTTTATCCTCTGCATTGCAGCATGGTCCTTGCTATCTGTGGTCTGACTCCCTCACCATCCTGATTTAAAGGGTGTAGTGGTCTCTCACACCTACCTCATTTCAAAAAATTTGCTTCAGTGCTTTAATTTTATAAAGGTTTTAAGAAATCTAGTATTGTTGAAAGGAAGAGATTACTATTTTTTTTTTGAAGGAGAAGAATGTGAGAGAAGGAGAAATATTTTCAAAAAGAAACCTATTGGACATTTCTTTAGAAGAATAAAGTCCTGAAAATTACTCACCAGTTTTTGTTTGGGTTTTTTTTTATGCAATGCTTGCCAGTATGATATGTAGCCAAGGGAACACACAGCTTTGCTGAGTTTCAAATTATTATTATCTGTGTATCTGGGGATTTATTTGTCTATGATCAGCTGCAGAAGTCATTGAAAAGAGTGTCTTAAGTTCCACTGATAATTGCAGCCATATCCTTCTTAATATGCTCTCTGCTTGCAGGTTTTTGAGAGCATCTTTTAGTGGCAAAGAGCATTTAATTTCCTTTTATCTTCCACTGTCACTTCTTGCCTTCAAAGGCTGTGAATATACCCAGTATTATAGTCTAAATAATGAATCATTTGTTTTTGTCTGAAAGCATAAAATAATTTCAGTTCAGGCTTTGTATCTATGTTTCAGAGACAAAGAAAAGAAATCCAAGCAACTTTAACTGTATAATANTCCTGAGTCTGCTTGCAAAGCCTGACAAGGGTGTATGAAGTTAAGAATCCAATGACAAATTTTATCCTGTCCTTTCTCACATCAATTGACAACGCTCTGTGAAATTTTGCTCACCCAGTATTGATTACCCTCATGATAACTAACACAGTAATGATAATTTATCAGAATACTTCAGAAGCATGATTTAATTTATATTCATTATATCCCCAGAAGACAGCTAGGTAAGTGATGTTACCTTTATGTGGGGAATCAGAGAAAGGCAAAGTGACTTGCAAAAGGCTGTACAATGAAGTAATGCATATTTGTAAGACCAAGACTTTTCTAACCATATATCCTCTCTTGTAGATTCTTGTTCCTGCCACATTTATTGGGCAGCCTGGTCTAGTGGGAGGTGTCCCTGACCTTGGCAGCAAGGATTGGACCTAAATTATCTTTAATCTCCCTCCCCATCTACACCATTCTATGATTTTATTATAAAAGTCTTTGATACTAAGGATAATATTTTTACAACATATAAATGTAAGTGTACTGGCATTGTGAATATACCTTTTTATTCACATTTAGTTCTGGAATTAAAATTAATTATAGACTGGTCCTGACTTCGAGTTTCAAATATCCCTTTCAAAGTCACTCTGGCAACATCAAATATACACTATTTCCAGTCATCAAGTATCTGAAGTAATAGTATATGAGAGAGAAATAACATTGTTTTTTTAAGTGAGTCTGATAGTTCTGGGGAAGCTTTGGGTATTTTGGGTTCAGTTATTATTACCAAACCCAAAAGCTGTTAGCAGGAGCATTGCAACGAATTATCATCTCTCCTTCTGCTCTTTCTATGATTACATTGTACTGAATATCCACAAAAACATGAGAGATCTTAAAAATATTAACACATTATATGTGCCCAAACTTTTTAATTTTAAAAAATGAGAAAATTTCAGTCTTTACAAGTATGTGCTGTATGAAAACAGACATTTCACTTCACTGTTTATGATGCCACAAAGACATTCTTTGAGTTAAGCCTTCTTAAGAACTGTTTATCCTCTGCATTGCAGCATGGTCCTTGCTATCTGTGGTCTGACTCCCTCACCATCCTGATTTAAAGGGTGTAGTGGTCTCTCACACCTACCTCATTTCAAAAAATTTGCTTCAGTGCTTTAATTTTATAAAGGTTTTAAGAAATCTAGTATTGTTGAAAGGAAGAGATTACTATTTTTTTTTTGAAGGAGAAGAATGTGAGAGAAGGAGAAATATTTTCAAAAAGAAACCTATTGGACATTTCTTTAGAAGAATAAACTCCTGAAAATTACTCACCAGTTTTTGTTTGGGTTTTTTTTTATGCAATGCTTGCCAGTATGATATGTAGCCAAGGGAACACACAGCTTTGCTGAGTTTCAAATTATTATTATCTGTGTATCTGGGGATTTATTTGTCTATGATCAGCTGCAGAAGTCATTGAAAAGAGTGTCTTAAGTTCCACTGATAATTGCAGCCATATCCTTCTTAATATGCTCTCTGCTTGCAGGTTTTTGAGAGCATCTTTTAGTGGCAAAGAGCATTTAATTTCCTTTTATCTTCCACTGTCACTTCTTGCCTTCAAAGGCTGTGAATATACCCAGTATTATAGTCTAAATAATGAATCATTTGTTTTTGTCTGAAAGCATAAAATAATTTCAGTTCAGGCTTTGTATCTATGTTTCAGAGACAAAGAAAAGAAATCCAAGCAACTTTAACTGTATAATAGTAATATATAGTATAGCGTGTAAATATATTATTATAGGATAAAAACAGCTTGAGAGAAAGGAATCACCTTCAAAGCATTTAGAAACTGTGGCCAAGAATCATACCAATTAAAATAAAGAGAGAAAAGAAGGGAAAAAATAAATCCACATGGCTGAGTATTCTCATTAAACTCAAAGTCTGTAAATGAATATTTATCTTTATTCTTCTGCCTGGAAGGAAGGCTGAAGAAAGACTGAGAAAAAACACTTATTTCTGTCAATGAGGCTTAGTAATCAACTCCATCACCAGAAGTCCTCTTACTGCCAGCTGTCATTCAGATGACAGGTTATTTCAATATATCAGCAGAAGGCCAGCTGGCAGGGGGATAGAAATGACAGCCTTGCTTGAGTAGTGAAAAATACTTTCAGCAGAATTAGCAAGGCTGAGATGCCTGTATATGCCTGAGGATACAACTAAGGCCAGAGCAGGGATAAATTTGAGCAAATAGGCAGATTTATTCTCTGTCTTCTAGTGAATGTAGAGAAGTATTTTTTTTCCAAATAGCATAAAGTATGTCACTCAGAGGTAAATTAATATTTGATCTGTTTGACAGGTTACCTTTTCTCCTTTATGATTATTTCCTGGTGTCATTCTCCTGTCTCATACATTTAACTCTTAGAAGTTTCAGCTCAACTGCGTTTTATTGCATGATGTACAGCAGTTTCTTTGGACTTCCTGTCATCTTTGTGATCTTCATTTTCCTCCCTTTTTTTCTTTAGGGTCTCATTCTCTTCGTTACTTCAGATTCTTCTCAGTCTCTGTAATTTGTTCCCTGCTGGGCATTCGACTTCCAGCCCTCTCAGAGATTTAACTTCAGTTGACTTTTAAATTATCTGCTTAGGGATAATCCTTGTATTTCCAGAACTTCACCCCCCAAACTGGAAGGTTCTGTTTGTAGTGCTGCAGTGCAATTGTAAGAAACTTTCACTAACTTCACCAGGAGCTGAAGGTTTAAGAAGTTGTTGAAATTCAATATCTGATTCTGAGTACACGCAAATGAAAACTTGACTTTTTTCTGCTACTCATTTAGTGCTTTTATTTATCTTCAGGTTTCAAAGTCTCTTTTCATTATTTCTTTTCAATCCTGGCTTTTTTCCATCAAATTGCTCAAAAACTACAGAATTCTTCATTTTCATAGGCAGAATGTGGACTTAAAGTGATGGATTGGAAATTAATTTGACTTGGAACTAGCTGGAATTCTATATCCTGTTTCTGTTTTCAATTGCAATATATCAAATAACTATTTTCACCTTTAAAAATAATTTTGTATACTTCAAAATGTAAAGCAAATTATATAGCTTCTATTTCCCCCAATGCCCTCAAAGCAAAAACTTAATCAACTCTAAAATAAAACTTATATTTTCTATACCTTAAGTCACCTGAGTTATTTTATGTATTACAGTAAGTACATAAAGGTTCTGTTAATTGGACAAAGAAGGGACCTTATATAAGGGTAAATCATACAGCTATTTCTAACACTGAGAATTACATTATGTACAGAAGAAAGTATGCCTAAATTAATGTTTCTTATCTCATACATGCATGATTCCATCTGTTTCCTATAAAGAAGGTATCATCCTATCAGGCTGGACTGTGAAGAAATAACATTAATTTCTGAGAAACATCTCATTTGAGTATCCATAAACATTCTGGACCCCCAACAAGATTTTATATGCCATTTATAAGTTTTTAGGCAGCCCTAAGGCATATTTTGCTAGTCCATTTATCTGTGCCTTGTGTAGGTACAGAAAGTACCAGAACAGCTGCCCTCAATATTCGAAAGCAGTTTAATATTTTACTAACAATACTTTGAAATGTTCTAATGGTGTGTTGTAATCTATGTCTAATGGGATGTTCTAATCTATTTTGGTATGGATTTTTAATTTTAAGATGAGATTTCAATAACAAGAGGACATTAAAAACACAGCACCACCCTTCCATTTTGAGACTGTTTAACAGGCATGGGGTTTAATGCACTTTTTTCTTCCTTTTTGTGTAGTTTGTTTTCCTTGCTATGAGGATAATGAAATCACTGTAAGAAAACAGGAAATTAGTCAGTTTTCAGGCACTCCTGTAATGAAATTTCCACAAATCTCACTGATACCTACCTTCCATTACTGGGATGCTGACACTGAACATTCACTGAAGAGATTTACTTGCCATACTTCTAATGCAATGCTGCCAGATTTTAGAGGATAACACGGCAAAATTCAACTTTTCTAAGAAAACTAGTGAGCTCCTTTCCTGGGTAAAGGGAGGGCCTAGAAATCCCAGTGGTCACTGAAAGGCCAGCTGTGTCACATCTTTATCCACAAAATATTCTTTGAGAATGGCCTGACTCTACATTCTTTAACAACCTCAAGCCAGCTTGCATCTCTAAGAGCAATGCTGCTATTTCAAAAAGTGCAGCTGAGCAAACTGCAGACACAACACTTCCCTGTTTCTCATGACAGAGGAAGAGATAAAAGTGCTACTTTATACTGTGGCCTAGCAGCATTCAATATTGTTTAGTATTTGGATATCAGAGTGACAGGTGCCATATCAATACACAGAATTGCTTGAAGACATATAAAAAAAGAACAACTGATCAATGGTAAACCAGTCTTCAAAATGCATGACTGCACTATGCTACTAATAAAGGCGCCTTGGAGGTAATGCCAGTGAAAGCACAGATGGGTTCTGAGTACCCCCTCCTAATTCTCTTGTGAATTTAGTGCATTATAAGCAGAAAGGAACAAGGGAGATTCTTCTGAGATGGCACACTGGAGAATTCCACAGTGAAGCTTACAGCACATTCATTAGCATGCCCTTTCAGACACAAAAGAAACATTAGAGGAGACTGTAAGAAAATGATCATAAATGAGCCACAAATCATTAAATTAATTTTTTAACTTCTGGAATGCATCAATCCCTTTTCCCTCCTATCACACTTTCCCTGACATCATCAAAGACTGCATCAAATCAGAATAAACCCAGCCAAGATGTAATGTATTATTCAGGGCTGAAGTCAGACCCAGTTTCACTGGAACAGCTGCACATCATGTCTTCAGCATCCCCATTTCCCACATCTCCCACACCCGTAGTATCTTACAAAAAATAATATTCACGTGGTGGTACCCTAAAGGCTACAAGAAAAAAATAATACAAGGAAAAAAATAAACCAAGCAAAAATTATTATTGTTATAATAAAACTCAAGAATTTATACGTAGAAAAATACTTCCAGAAAAGACAGACAAGAAAAAATTGAATATTTTGTGGAAAGAATTAGCTGTTCTACACCTTTTGAAAAAAACCTGTCTCTGCAAATCCACAGAACAATTACATTAACCTAAATATTCTTAATTACTGCATGGAATATTTGGTAATTCTATATTTCAGTAAAATACTCAGAACCACTAACAATGTTCTTAAAATCTTCTGACAATATATATTTTTAGAAGTTGATTGAATGGTCATTTTCAAATATTCATTAAGGGCAAAAGTTGATACTACCAAACAGAGAAGATAGTTACTTTAAATGCCGAGATGGCTGTCAAAAGGCAACTTGTGAAAGAGGCAAATTGATAAGGAAATTAATTGATAAGGAATTAAGGAAAAAAACTCCCTCATTTTTCAGGGTAATGCACAATTCTGCTTTCACTAATCTAGCTAATAAAAAAGATTTCATGTATCAAATGAGTGCTTAAATACATACCAGGCTATTTCTTCCTATTTTTCAGGAATCTTTGAACAGGAAGAAAGAAAACAGTCATTATGAAATATTGTCTCATACAAATATTTAAGGAAAACAGTAAATATTTGGGTGGCTGCACACTGTAGTTATCACTGACTGTTTAGTTATGGAAATTGCTCAACAGCCTCTGCATTTCCTGCATTTCTTTTTTCTCTGATACTCCCTGGAAAATAGTGATAGAAAGCTTCTGTATGTTTAACTCCATGAGATGCTGACAAGTCAAATTAATTACTCAGAGTTTTCTGTAGTTTTAAAAATATGGATGTGACCCCTTGTTTCAGACACAGGAGGCTAGTTACAACCATGAAAGGATGACACATTTAAGACAAAGTGGTTTAAAAAATTGTTGTCACTATGCAGTGGTCTCCAATAGAGATGCTGACTTTCTGGGCTTTATTTAAATAAATTTCCTTTCCTTTTCTTCCCCTATTCTATACAGTTAGTCCATTTGTCTTTTTTATTTATCTTATGGTATCTTTCATCTTTTGTCCCCCTAACTGAGCAGTAGTGAAAAAATCTTCATATGCAGAACTTTTCCTGCCTGCTACAGCATCATAATACTGTTCAGTTCTGTTTTTTCTCTAAATCCCACTCTAATTTTGCCATACAACCTGTGCTCTGCTCAAACTCAAACAGTACCTTTTCCTCTCAGCACACTTCCATCCAATGTCTGGAGCTAAACTTGACCATTGCTGATTCACCAACCAGATCATCAGACACTGTGCTGCTTTAACTGGCTTGGGATTTAATCAGGGCATGGCATCCTGTTGAACACATCACTCTCCAGGGATTTTGGGAGCTTGGTCCATCTTGGTTCTGCTTGGTCCATCTGATTTGTACAATTTTTTTTTCTAAACAAATAGTCTAGTAAGTTATTCAGCACAGTTATGGAGAGTAAATTAAAGGTTCTTCATGCGAACATCATTCAGATAAACTTAGGTGATGCCATATCCACTCCCTCCAAAAACTTCAGTGAGGTGAGCCTGAATTATTGTAGGTTGATCTAAACATAGCTCTTGTGACTGCTGCACAACATCAGTAGGTGCACTGGGGTTTTATGACGTTGCCAGGGAGGAAGAAAACAGCTGATATGGGAGTCTGGGAGGCATTTTATTAACCTTTTTGCTCAATTGATGGGTTTAAACCACAGTTCATACAAAAATTTATGGTCCCCACTCTGTGTGTTTCACAGTTACACGCTTAATCATAAATAAAATGTAAATAATTTACATACAGGTATAAATGCAGAAGTAGTGACTTTTATGCACAAATAATTAAATGTATATCCTTTGCTATTTCAGCTATAAACAGGCAACTGTTTCACAACAGCTTATACACATTCCCATTATTCATATACACTTGAATAAAAGAACATTGTAGAGACTGATAATTTGCAGGTATTTGATCCTGTTTTTCCTTTTCTGCACTTTAATATTTTATATTATAATTAATATTTTGGGGAAATGGTCAGGAAATATTAATATGTATTGAAATTTATTTTTATCTAGGTAAGGGAATAGATTCAATTGGCAAGATGCATGGGAGGAAGATAAGGAAAATGAGTTTAGGAACTGAATCTTATCATTCAAGATTTGCTTGTCTGGCTTTTGTAATTAGTGATTGATAATACCTTCTAGAATGAAGAAAAACCTACAGCTTAAAATGTAAATAATAATAGCAAAATACAAAGACTACTGCAATGGAAAAGACCCCAAAAAGATAGTAAATTAATAAAAAATATGGACTAAACAAAAGATTATGAAAATTTCAAAACCTGAAGATATCAAATAAAAAAATATTTTAATAGGAATCTTTTGAGCACATTTTAATTTCTCAGGCAGATTTTTTTGGGTAAAAACTTTTGCCTGCAGTTTGACAAATCACCATCTTCAACATTAACATTCTCAAATACGTGATTTGGGCATAATTTTCCATTGCTAGCAATTTTTCAGATATTACTTAACTACTCTTTAAACTTTATTCCCTGCAACTACATAGAAAACACTTGGGACCACTTCTAACGTTTAATTGAATCTTCATAGGAGTTACCACACTTAGTATTCCTTTCCCAAGAAGACTGATATTTGAATTCCATCCTTTTTTGTGTTTATTTTATCTGCCTTCAAAGATCCTTCATCTTTTAATATTTTTACTAACACTAATTTGAAAACTCAAATTGATCATATGTATGTCACCTACTTACTAGTAAAGGCGCTGAGAAAAACTCAAGTTGTTCTCTCTGACAGCAACAACAAAAAGGACAAGATTTTAACAGAAAGAAAGAGACACTGAGCTTCCTAAGGAAAAGAATTTTAACTTGTGGATTTATCACTTTAATCACTTCCAAGTCTCCTTTACAGCTTACCAAATATGGAGGTTATGCTTTAAAACAAAAAAATCTTTATTTTAATTATGATAAGTCTATCAATACAATAAAAAAGGAATTATTCCTCTTGTGAACCAAACATACATTGTAACTAAACAGCTTGTGATAATTTAATGGTATTGGGATCCTGAAATGGGTATTTAATCTAAAACAAAAAGAAGAATCTTTAAAGTGCTCTAAAACTGCTTTGACAGACAGCCAAATAGGCATATATTTTAGACAGACTCAACCAGCTAATGCCACATAAATATGATTTTATAATGGAAATGTAAACATTACTTTATTGTACCCAGTTTACCCTCCTCACGGGTCTGATACTTGTACCAGAGATTGTCAGGGGTGGTTAATACAAGTGCAGTAGAAGGAGTCAGAAATTAAGTGACGGAGCTCTGTATCATTACACTTTTCTATTAACACTATTTACATTTGTCCCAAGATTAGGTTTATGTACTTAACAGGAATTCTTTTCCCAATCAGGTGTACTTGACCACATAATCACAGTGAGCTACCAAACCCTGCAGCCATGAAAACAGGATTTTCAAATACAACAGCAGAATGAACATTGGTAGGTGTGACTTAATATTCAGCTCCACTGCTGACAGGGAATGGCACCTCCACACAGTGGCAGGGTGGATATGCCAGCTCAGCTAGGAACCTTCTGTAACGCACTCCTTTAAGCAGGTAAGAGATGAGTTTCTTTACTTTAGCAGAACCACACACAGGCTAAGGGAATATGGTTGCTTCCATATGGACACACTGTCCAAAACCAGCAATGGACATGAGGTACATAACTGCAGTTTAAAAGTCAGGTAGGTGGTGGCACAAGAACAGGATACAGACTCAACACTCTGTCTGCAAGCTGTGTAGCAATGTCTGAAGTTCAACTCTCAGATATGACACCTTAAAGACTTCAAGGTAGCTTTAAAAATATTTTCTATTATTCTCAAGAGCCCTGCTTAATGGGGGAGAAAGGAAGAGAGAGTAGCCTCTGGCCAGTTCAGAAATCAGCTTGGACAATTGTCATGGGAGATGGTTCTGGGAAAAAAAAAACAGGTCCAAAAAGGATGGTTCATCTTAACCAAGCACAAGAATAGTTCACTTTCTTGTGCAGGAAATAGAGCAAGGGAGAGAGGAGGCCTACATGTTCAGGCCTACATGTTCTCCAGAGGGTCCTACAACCATCCTATGACCTTGTGACAACCCCAGGATACTCATCTGCTATACAGCTGTAAAATCCCTGAGCCACGGCTGACTTTGTGTCCTGTTCATCAGGAATCACCGACACTGCAAGAGTCCTGCTCGCTTTTTCTTTTCCAAAGAAAATGGGAAGAAGTAACTACAGTTTCTATCCTAAAGCAGGTAAAAACTTCTCTGTCCTGCGCATATGCCTATGTATCTGATAAACAATTTGCACCTTTACTGTTGTGCATATCAGAGAACTTAAGAGAAGATTTCTGCCTTTGCAGAGAGAGAATGCTCTTACCTATTAATGTCATTATGGAGACACTTAGTTTAATGTGGAGTAAATTGAGTGTTGCCAGAATAAATTAGATGAACCTGAGATATGTGACACCTCCACAAATCTCCAATTTTCTCAGACATAACTATCATGATTTACCTCTGATCAGTGTTACTTCTTTCTCTATTTTCCCCATGGTAATCCTGCTCTGTTTTCTTTTTTTATAGTAACACTGGTCAGCATTATGGTGCCAATATCATAACAAAATTACACAAAAGAACAGACACAAAAGAAAGGACACAACTAACCAGAAACAGACCCCAAACTCTGTGAGTGTGCCATAGCCCAACACTCCATTATGACCATGGTGTCACACAGCTCTCAGCAGGAACTTGCTCTTTCCCTGCCCTGCTTACCCTGGCTGGCCACGCTATTCTGGCTGACCCTTTCTTAGTCCTGATAGAGTTGAAGATACACAATTGTTTGGCATCCTGTGATACATGCTCTCCTCTTTCCCAACAGCACATCTCTCTTGGTATTCCAAGAGATGCTGTGATGCAGCACAACTTCTTCACCTTTCCTTGGAGAACTGCTACCAAATCAGTTCACCCAGTAAGCACATGATATTTATTTCTGTCTACCTACAACTGCTAATTGGAGTTTTCCCTATTAAATTTCTCTCTCTCACTCTCTTGTTTTTTTTTTTTTAGATATTTTCTATGCTATGCCAAGGTAATCTAATAATTCTAGTATTATTCCCAATTCCATGAGCCATTAGAAATCCTACACAAATACCCAAAACCCAGAAACCATCAATGCTGCACCTTCCATTCTATTTCAGGATGCCATTGGTCCTCCACAGCTTAACCTGCTCTTTCTGTCAGCAGGTTAATACTTGAATTACAGATTCAAATGAGGAAAAAGAAAAAACTTGTACAAAACCCATGCTTATTTTATATTAATAATAGAAAAAACTATTACAGAAAAAGTTATTATTTTATAGAAAAGATTTTCCATTTTGACAGTAATCCCAGCTCTTACAGTCTGACTGAGTGCCTGACCTCCTTTCTTTCCCTTGAATAGGCCTTTTTATAGCTTCTTTCTAGATAGCTACAATGAAGAAGGGGAGCAAAACCTGCAGTTAATCACCTTCCTCTCTAGAGATTAGAAATGGGTCAAATGTAACTGTTCAGTATCTGAACAAGTAGTGTTAAATAAAAAGAATTAATGTCTTTATGTTTCTGCATGTTGATATGAAAATACATTTGAAAATTCTTTTTAAAAATCAGCCATATTTATGAAATACAGCAGCATAGTTCTTTCTGTTTATCGTAAGACCCTTTATACAAAAATAAAGCTTGTCATCCCTTGGTAAAAAGCATATGTGAATTATTTGAGTGACTATGCCATTTGTGAAGTCTCAGTCTTTGCAACAGCTTTGGCATAAATACATTTTTATCTAAACACAAACATGAAAAGAAATACTACAGTTATTGATTGTAAAAGTAGTACTGTCTGGTTACTATTTATTTAACAAATAACTCTGCCACACAGAGAGCATATTCTTCAAAAACTTCATTATCTAACAACCCAGCTTTGCAAGTACTTTTGTGTGTGTGTGTGTGTGTGTGGTTACACATATAAGTGGTTCCTTTGATTTCAGCAATACTTCTCTGACTGCATTTACCTTCCAGAATGCCTTTTTCTTGTCTGACTTAAGCAGATGACAAAGTCAAGGGAAAGGAAGCCTGCAAGAAAGATGAATTGGAGGGATTTGGGCAAGGCTTCCTATGCTGTCGTGGGAGAAAGGTGGCTGTTTCTCCAGAAGAGCTGCTTAGAGAAGAAGCTTAACTCAGGACTTCCCAATCACCTTCTTGCAGTCTGTCCAGCTCTGGCTGCTGTTTAAGAGATTAGCCTATGAAAAAGCCCAAAGTCAGATGCCTAAAGGCCAGGTTAAAACCATGCTCCATTATTCCCAGTGTTTGCAGACCAGGAACTGAAGCACATAATCCACCACGTTATGGCAGCATTAAAATTTATGGTTTTAGTCTCTAAATCCACTTCCCTGACTAGACCAGAAATGTAAAGTAGCAAACATGAAAGCTTCATCCCCAAGATATTTTAGACAGAAAAAGGTTCAGCTTTCTTTTTCTTCCTAGGCCAGGCATTCAGAGATTCCAATTTGAGAAACACTTCCCTTCAGCTAGAAAAATACTCCATAATCTGTATTTGTGGTGATAGTGGTAGTGTTGCAGTCAAGCCCTCAAAGCACTTTCTATAGCTAAGAAGTACTGAAAAATCAAATTGCTATGAAATAAAAAAGTTACAATATTAGGCAGTTTTAATTAATACATGTTGCAGATCTGACAAATTTGCTATTTGGTCTTTAATATGCTAAATTGACACACACATGTGCACATATATATGGGATTAACCTACCTATCTAAGTTTTTGTTGATAAATATGTTAGATTTCATTTACATACTATGTCACATACTGGAGACACAATTTTTTAAGTCTGCTTGGAGAATACATTAATGCTGTCAGTTTACAGAATTTTCCTTTTTCCTATCCCACATGTCAGCAGACATACACAAAGAATATAGGTGCATAAATCAGGGTCATTACATTTCTAAACTAATCTATACTTGTCATTATGCAAAAAAAATAAAGTCTTATTAGTTGCCAGTTTAATCATTATTTCTCATGGCTTAGACAATTGTTGTAAACAATTATGTATTTACAATTTTTAAACATTGCATAATTTTAACCAATTGCTCATTTATTTTGCTAAGGAAAATGGTATAAGATAAAAACTTCCCTAATATAAAAAAAGTTTGCCCTCAAAATTTCCAAGTGAATTAAAACAGTCGTTTTGAAAATCGTTCACGTCTTTGAAGAATGATAAAGACATTGAAGAATTTTTTCCTATTTTCAAAATATTTTCCAATATTGACATCTTCCCTTATAAGCATAAGCAGGTTTTACAGTCTTCAAAATTTACATTTATTTTACCAGGATGCTTGTACTGCTCAGGTAACAGGATAAAAATATTAAGCAGAAACTGTTTCACCTGGATTAATCTGATTTAAAATGTTACCTTATAAATAATGGGCTTTAGTAATCACTTTTAACTCCAAAGAAGCAAACAATAATGATGAGTTATATTTTAAATTCCTTCACTAAACATTATATACACTTCAAATCTGAACATATCTGTCACTTTGCCTAGTCAGCCATCACTTGGTGATGAAACTGAAGTATCCCTGACTGTGTACAATTTATGCAGAGTTCCAAGATTTCAGGCAGTAGAATAAAACCATCCTGCAGTGTGATGTTTTTTCCAGCTCTGTAGTAAACACCAGGGAGTTTAATCCACTGTCAGAGACATTTGCCCTTTCAGAAAGCAGTGAAATCTCTAAGACTGCAGAAATGCAAAGCAGATGTTTCAAAACAAGATGAAGTAAGTCTATTAGCTCACTGAATGACTCCTGTAGTTTTCAGTAGTGGAAGAAAATCAAATCTGACCTACCAAGAGCATTTGGCCACCCTTCTGTGAATCCTCTGCATTTTTTCTTTTTCTCTATCACAGAGTACAGTATCACATTGTTCATTTGATGTGTCCCCTTCGGTTTGTTTATTAGTGTTGGACCAGGTAAACTTTTGATGCTGCTTAATGGAATGAGAGGGTCAGCAAACACACTGTCCTCAGACCCGCCCCTTTCAAGGTCAGGTTTCCTCCAAGAGTCAAAAATTTCTGTGTAATTCTGCTGAGATGATCCCTTTGTTCAAGATGATCACATTGGCAGGGTTTTGAAATACATCTCTTCCTTAAGTATAATACAAAGATAATGTCGAAACCCTAGAAATTAGTAACCACCTGTAAGATCTTGAAAATTATATTATTGCATACCAATAACAACCTTGGTTGTAAAACTTGTAAATTTTTAACCACTACAGCTATAAAAATTGCTTTTATAGCTCCAGCTATTTCAGAAGAAATGCCTAATACATAAAGGTTTTTCACTTTATGTTTAAAGGATCCATTCTGCTGCAGGCATCTTTACACCCATAACACTGAATCCACGCTGAGGGAACAACTGTACCCAGGGAGCAGAACAAGGAAACCGTAATAACAGGCTCAGCAAGAGATCTCAGTCATTCTGATACCCTTTTGTGCAAAACAGGCAGAGAATGCATAAGGAGCAAAAGCCACAAGTAATTTGTAGCATTTCACAGTTACATTAACACCTCTAATTGTAACTGACATGGCAATTAAGGCTGAAAAACATCCCAATACACTGTTTTGTACATGATGATTGTCCCACTGAAACAACAGAGCGTGTACTCTGTTTGGAGGGAAAGTGTTTCACTTTATTTTCCTCCATTGAAGTAGATGTCCCAGTTCATCATGCCTCATTAGAGGTTTGTATTGCTGTAAACATGATTATTTCAAACAATCACAAGCCTTCATATCAAGCACATAATTTAACTATTCCCCTCTCAATACAAGTGTCAACAAAGTTATTTTTTAAAAAAGAATGTTAATTGTTACATAATCCATTAGAATAATGAGTCTTAGAATACTGAGTAGGCAATTTAGGCTGAACACAAATATATCACACATTGACCCTCCTTTTTTTTTTTTTTTTTTAATGAAATCCAAACTATTCACCTCACGTGCCCAGGTTTACCAGGTTTTGTACACTGGTTTTATACCAGTCTCCCTTCCTCCCACACACATGCACAGCTCCCCGTGGTGAGCCATAACAAGCCAAGTTGTGTCCAATATTCTCAAGTAGCTAAATTATGTAACCACAAATCTACAGGTTTTTTTCTTTTTTCTGTCAGAGCTTGATGCTTAGTGCCCAACATCTACACTATAGATTTCTGTGGAGGAGAAAATACTTAGTTCTATTAGATCTATTTTAACCCCAAGAGACTGAATGCCCATTAGTAATCAGGGTGTCTTCACCCTGAGTAATCTTCAGGCACACCTTCCTGTTTAGTTTCATCTAAAAGGAATCCTGTTTATTTGGCCCAAGACTGTTCCACAACATGAGCTGAAGTAACTAGAGATGACTGAATTATGTCAAAAGCACACTCCCAATTCAAATTAAAATGCTACTGTAAATGCATCTGTATTTGATTCTTCAAGTAAAAAGACAGGAAAAAGTCCATAATTTAGGAGGAATTAATCCCTTTCCAGTTTCTGTACATATACTCAGGATTTAAAACAGGTGGGATTTTTTTTCTAGTCTGAAACTTTCCCCAATCTTAGCTGTTGAGTGTTTATTTTTCTGTTAATCATTTGTTATATACATCTGTATATCAAACATTAATAATATCTGGCCACAATTTACACACCTTTAATTACAGGATACAGTCTTAAAGAATATATAAGAATAAAATAGTCTGAAGGCTGAATAATGATGTAACTAGTTCCAGAAATTAAACAAAATAGAATAATAAAATTATTGATCTTAGAAAAATACTCAGATCTACATCCAAAGTGTGACTGAGGTCATTTTAAGGGTGAGCAGTGGATTTCAGAGTGTGCTTTTGTTACCTTGCCCAACCTACAGTCAAGACAGAGCATTGAAGGGAAGAGAAAAAGGACACAACACAAACCAAAACTGTTATTGCAAATATCATAGCAACATATGGGTCTTTATGGGCCTGAAAAGTGAATCCATTAAGATGACACCAAGCTATTAAGAGAGCTGAAGAACTTGACATATAAAGAGAGAATGAATGAATTGTGTTTATTCAGCCTGGGAAAGACCAGGCTGAGAGGGGAACTCCCGACACAATTTATAAAAATACCTAAATAACAGGTACAGAGAAGGAGGGTATGATCTTTTCACAAGGATGCACAGTGACAGAACAAGAGCTAACGTGCACATGGGAAATGCTGCCTAGACACATGAAAAGAAAAACCATCTGAACAGTTGAACATCAGAACAGGCTACTATAAAAATTAGCAGAATATCTCCCATTGAAAATGCTACTTAGCTTAGCAGTGTCCTGAATATCCCAATCTATGGCCTTGACTTGTTACAGAACTTGTACCAACAATTCCAGAGTCCCTTCCTAATGCAAGCTTTTCTGTGTCTCTGAAACCTGACTAACGATAGAAATTCTACATACAAGGTGAAAAGATACTATCTTTCTTTTTCCCACTGGAATCCTGAAAGCAGCAGTTCATGCATATTTTTTACCTCGAAAATGATAAATAATAGCATGTTTTTTTGTTTTCTTTATTCACACTGCAGACAATGAGAAAAGTACAGAGACATAGGTTTCATATCCTCCCAAGTTTCTGCCTTATCTGTTACAACCTGGTTTCATCAGCAAAAGACTGATAAAACAAGAATGCTGATGTTAAGAGGGCTTTAAAGAAGCAGAATATCTCACAAGAAGTTTTAACACCCTCCATGAGCATTTGTGGGCAAAATCAACCCTGCCCTCCTCTCCTTTCCACTCTTGATAAAGTCTCTGGGGAAAGAAACTGAAAAATTTAGATACCAGGTAGTATATTAGGTAAGGAGGCTTCTTTTCAGCTGAAAATATGAGAGACAATTGAAGACATTGAGTTTCTGTTGGTTTTGATCTTTCTAAAGAAAGGAAGCACTCTGAGATTGTTTGCTTAGTAACTTGGCTTTTGTCACAGCAATGGCCTACTACAGACTCCCAGAGACAAAGGATTTACCAGATATCTTTTTCCCCTTGTAATTGGTCTCGTCTGGACACTGTTGGGGTTGTGGACCAGGGGAAAGTGATGGTTATTCAGCAATTGCTTCTGATATGGAAACTACTGGTCACTGCCTTCCATCCACATCTCTCTTCCTCAGAATCATCAGTGCCCTTCCTTTTTTTTCTGTACTCTAATTCAACCTTCTCTTCTGTCCTCCTTTTACTAAAACTCAGAGTATTTCCTTAAGATACACTACTTAAATGCCAGTGGCTGCCAAAACTTGCCTATATTAGCTTTGTACAGCAACTGCAAACACACAGATGAAGTAAGTACAGAATGAGTCAGAAAATTCAGTTATATGAAGTGAAAAACAGGTTTGGAGTTTGGGTGGTTTGTTTTTCTTTCCTCAAAGTTGTGAGCTGCTTGTTTAAACATAGCTAAGGCCAAAAGACGTTTGTGTTAGAAGAGATTTTAACAGCACATGGCATTAACTTAATGGAAGTCAAAAATAAGATAATTTTTTTCCCTAAAATATAAGGCACTGTTGCAAATCACAGCTCCAATGCACTACCACGTTGATCAGTTTTTACTCTAATGTAAATGGAACTGCATTGTTGTTCCATGTTACATGGCATTAGCATCACAGTCAAACTCAGCAAATATGTAGAGAGAAGGGGCAAACACCAGAGCAAGGGAAAACAACAAAAGCAATCAGTGTTTACCCAAAAAGACCACTCCCAAGACCACTTCCCTTGCAGAATAAAGGGCTCCTGTGCAGGGGGTAAGAAGTGATCACAGCACCAAGCCTGCCAGAGTTCAAGAAGTGTTTGGACAACACTCTCGGGCACGTGGTGTGATTCCTGGAGTGTCCTGCACAGGACCAGGAGCTGGACTCGATTATCCTTGTGGGTCCCTTCCAACTCAGGACAATCTATGACTCCGTAACAGGGCTTCTCACTTTTGGGATAGTGACCAGGAGAAGTTACACTCTTCTCCACTGGGTGGCAACGTAGGATACAGCAACAAACAGAACAGCTCTCTCCGCAGGGCCACCAAAACAAGGCATTTTTCTCCTGCTGCTGTTTCACTTGGCAATTCTGCGAACGCGTGGGGAAAAAAAAGAACAAAAACACAACAACAAAAAAAAGGCAGCTTTGAATAGAGGTAATTGATTATGGGCTAATCAGACTTGGTCCAGCTCAACAAGTATTCATATAGCTTCACCCAATTTTTTTGTTTCTTTTTGATCATAATAATGAAATGAAATGTAAACTAAAGTTACTACTAGATGTGCTGGAAACTAATGCTGACTTCTCATAAGTGGTTTTGCACATGCACCATGGCTACAGTTCTGTGATTTTTTTTTTGTAACAAATTATTATTTTTTTGTAACAAGTAATTTGAACCAGTAGCAAGAAAACGCAAGACACAATTAAGGTTAAATAAACCCCACAAAGACTGTAACTGATTTCTTTAAAATACAGAATGCATTTTCTCTGACAAAATTTCATAGACCATAATTACATTTGTATCTAATTGCCAGCAGAGAGGTGAAGGTGATGGAGCATTACTCTCCGATCCATGCAAGTTTAAATGTATAAACTCAGAATTATTTCAAACACACATATACATGAGGAAAATTAACTTAATACACTGCCTATTTATCAGGATAATTTTTTTTCTAGGACATCAGTTGTTCTGTACCTACAGAAAGATTTTGTTCTCCTTCTATGAAATTATAATCTATTTTAAAAAAGGTCTATTTAATACTTATGGATAAATGGAGGGAGAAAAAGGCAGTGTAAATCCCAAACAGTTAAAATGTTTTGGGGATTGATGCCATTAATAGAGAAAACTGCTCATCTGAACAGCTGTAGGATCTTTATACATATGGCTTCTCTTCATGTATTCCAGTACAATTTATGTGCACAGCTGAGACAAGAGCTTTTCTTGTCGAGAGCATCTGCTTGACTCATCGTGTGTGCTGCATCTACCACTGTGAACTGCTCCAATGGCACTGTTGAAGCATCTGCCACATAGGCACTCTATACAGAAGAATTCAGAGCCTAGAGGGATCTGAAAGGAAGCAGGGAACAGCAAATCAATGAGTTCTAGCTGGAGTCCAAAAAACTTGGGGGATTTTACCTTCTGGTAACATCTAAGGGTGGTGCGCAGTGGTGCACTTGTAGCTACAGCTGTCTGGGGCACAGCATAGAAGTGACCCATTGCTGTACTTTCCTTTTGGTAGCCATGAAATATACTCTGAATTGTCTCTGGATGTTTGTGCTGATTTTCACTGGGGTAGAGCTAATTTTCTTCACATTGGCTGGTATGGGGCCATGCTTTGGATTTGTGCTACACAGGTTATTAGTATAGAGATATGTTTGTTATTGCTTAACAGGGCTCACACAGAGC
The DNA here is from genome assembly GCA_013398995.1 of Alaudala cheleensis. Taxonomy (NCBI): domain Eukaryota; kingdom Metazoa; phylum Chordata; class Aves; order Passeriformes; family Alaudidae; genus Alaudala; species Alaudala cheleensis. The sequence continues at coordinate 123,586 of VWYE01004800.1, forward strand.
CAAGGCCTTTTCTGCTTTTCATACTGCTATGATGTCAAGGAAACTGGGGGTGCATAGAAAGATAGGAGGAGACACAGCCAGGACAGGGGACCCAAATGAACCAAAGGGATATTCCTGGCCATAGGACATCATGCTCAGTACATAGAGCGGGGGAAGAAGGAGGAAGGGGAGTATTTGGAGTGATGAAGTTTTGTCTTCCCAAGTCACTGTTACATGTGATGGGGCCCTGCTCTCCTGGGCATGGCTGAACACCTGCCTGCCCATGGAAAGAGGTGAATTAATTGCTTGTTTTGCTTTGCTTGTGTGTGACTTTTGTTTTCTCTACTAAACTGTCTTTATCTCTACCTCAGTCTTCTAGCTTTTACCCTTCTGATTCTCTCCCCAGTCCTGCTATTGGGGTGCTGAACAAGCAGTTCTGTAGAACGTGGCTGCTGGCTGGGGCTAAACCATGACAATCTTCCCTCAGGGTGCAAATGTTCAACCATTAAACTTACCTGTTCTTGAGGGCAAGATTCAGACCATCTAAGCTATGCAACCACTCTGTGCTGCACACTCTCAAGTGAGTACAGTGGCTAGACACAGCCAGCTGACAAGCACTAATAGGATGCATTTCTCTCCACTGACTGCACAGGCTCAAGAAGTCCAAATCAGATGCCTATGTTTGCACAGCTATAGATGTCAGTTGCATCTCACCCCAAAAAATGAAGTTGTACACTCAAATCATTGTACACATCCTTGTACACTCTAAACTATGGCAATGTCAACATATGAATACAAAGAATTAACTACACTGACTGAAACTTAAGCTAAATTAATTTTCATTTTAAATTCCTCACAGGTGTCAAGGCAAATAAACAACTTCTGGCTCTTTGATTCAACTCTTTTTCACTATAAATACACTCCTTTACTAAGCAATTAAAATTACAGCGAAGGAGCAGAGCCTAGTTAGCAGCTCTTGAACTGACTGGTAAAAAATTCTCGTTTGAAAAACTAATTCTCTCTACATTAAAATAGTTATTTGAAATTAAATGATTAATGTGAATCTCTGTGAATACAGTCTGTGCTGTCAAAAGGCTGAAAGGCAGTCTTCCAGAGTGAGCTTTGGTTGGATTTGGTCACAGTAAAAACTTTCCTGTACTAGAAATGTAAGTCATCCAGGGCCAGTAATATTTATGTAGACATTCTTGTTCAAAAACCCCCATAATGGTTTATGCCACCTTTCTCCATTAACTGCTGTCTAGCACCCCTGGATTGCTCTTCTACCTTTCACAAATTGCAATGTCTTAACTGACAATGTTTAATACTTTTCATTGCAAAATGAAACATGCTTATATTAAAAACATTGGTCAGATTTTTTAGTAAGATTTTATTTTAACCATCTTCTGTTTAAGGATTTCAGGAGGCACTGCTTATATACTTTCCCTCCTTAAGTAGAATAGAGTAAGTTGTTTTGATATTTGCACTTAATAATGTTAGCTGTCTGCCGTGCTATCTTTGTAGATTCCAGAAATACATAACTAAACAAGGAAAAAATGCATTTTTATTAGATGTAACATAGGCTAGGCTATGTTACATCTGTAACTGTTGTACTGATGTGTGATTCAGATGTTTTAAAAACATCAGGGTATGAGGGTGAGATATTAAAATAAGAATTGCTGGGAACCTATTTTATATAGGAACATAAATATGTCTCAGATATTGTTGCTGTCATATTTGCAAAAAGGACATGAAGATACTGGCTTTATAGCACTTTATAAGAACTGTTTTAAGAACAGTTAATAACAATTAATAATAACTGTTTATAAGAACTGAACCTCGCCCAGAGATATTGTGGCGTCTCCCTCACTGGGGATATTCATGAACTATCTGGATGCCTGAGCTATGTGCTCTGGAAGGACCCTGCTTGAGCAGGGAGGTTGGACCAGATGTACCCCTGTGGGTCCCATCCAACCTGATCCATTCCATGCTTCTGTGACTGAAGACTTAAAACCTGGGGCTCTAGATAGCATCACATCACCCACAGTGAAAAGAGGCTAAAGAAGCAGGGAAAATTAAAGGAAAAGTTCATCTTCTTTTCATAAACACTGTAATTCTCTCCAAATCTGTTCCCAACTTTATCTCACATTTAAACTGAAACTTTGAGAAGCATTGTGGAACACAAGGATTGGCTTTTATGCTTCTTATCTCCTTTCTCTATCTCATAGGTACAAAGCATGTTTTTAGGAAGAATCTGCAGTCTCCTGTTCCATGATTGTAATAATCAAGTTCAGCTGCCCTGATGTGTTCTTCATAATAACTTCTGATATCTTAGGTGCTACCTGAACATGGAAACCTTCCATATTTGGATGTGACTATTCACACTAGTGCTTGACTGGATCATTTACTAAGGTTGCAGCATGGCATACATGTGTGTACCTATGTCCTTTCCACTGGGTTTTGCTTGAGTCTTTTTTCAAAAAGAGTGGTCACAGAAGCACTCATAGCAGGTAGGCATTAACTGGGTTGCCTCATTAAATGTCTGTGTGGGATACTACACTTTAAAAATTAAAATTCTTTCTGAATTCAAGTAGCTTCAGTTTGGGTTATTTAATGAGCTGAGAGAAAAAAACGAGCTAACGTCACTGATTTCGAAATTCCCAGTCTTAATTAATGCAGCTTAATTTTCCTGAGAGTCCACATACGGACTAGTACTAAAAAACTTTTACCCTAAAAATGCAATGTTACAATGGAAACAGAATAAAAGAGTAATTTTAATGAATGTAAGCCAATTTGTGCTTCCAATAATATAATTCTAAAGGAGTACAAGTAGAAGCTGAGCTGCTAAAGAAGATAAGAAACCATAACTTTTATTAAGAAGGACAAAATGATATTTTCAAGTCCATGCTCGTAGACTCACAGTTCTAAAAGGCAGATTAGTTTTACTTCATTAGAGAGGATCTAATGATTCCTTTGACTACAAAACCAGCAAGAAAAAATGGATACAACAGGAAAGGATAACACTTATTTCTAGAAAAATTAATGAATGAACTCATTTTTGAATGTTAATAAAATTATATTAATACCAATTTTTATCATTTGTGTTATATAAATGACAGCAAAAAATCAATCTGTATACAAAATACATATTTTATATAGCTAAATAATCTCTATATCCATATAATATTCATCAAAATAGGACTACATAAAGCACATTTTTCTTACATAAAGAAAAAACTTCCTGCAAACTTCCACAATTAGACTCATAGGAAAAATTAGTGGTTTTCACATAAGACTCCCAACCAATTTCTAGACCTTTAAAGGCATCCTGCTTCAGTATTTACATCATGTGTAAAAATGTAAAAAGCAAAATCCTCAGCACAATCTGAATTTCAATAGCACACTTTCACAGTCAATGCAGGATGCTCAGAGAAAATCTGACCTATAGCTGTCAAGAGAAAAAGTCTTCAGCAGATGTTACATAATAATATGAAGGTTGAAAGAAATATCTGTAAATGCTGCAGTGCTGAACTTACACTCTCTGGACTGGTAAAGTTGCAGAGTTTATAGAAAACTGCCATGGACATTACAGTGAAAGAAGACCTCATAGACAGTATTTCACAACCCAAAATATTGTTTAAGTAACTCATTGAGGGCTGCTGTATCAAATTGCCATGGCTAGAGGTGATAAATAACTTGGGTTTAGAAATATAAAATGTTTCAGTATCATTGTGTGTTAAAGTATGAGTAGCTAGAAGTGAGCTGAGGCTCATTGTAAAATATCACTAAACTTCCTATTTGAAAGAGAACCCGTATATCTAAGTTGAATTCAGTAAGGGCGTATTTCTTTTATAAGAACTTCTTCAATGGGGCACAAACTTTCTGTGTAGTATAATCTGCTATGATTCACAGTTATTTATTCTGTGAAATGTTTATTTTTTAACTATACACCAAAGTCTCCTGCATGAGTTTTCCTTGGTTTTAATATACAAAACCATACATATACAATATACAAAATTATACAAAAAGGAGACAATAGATTTTATTGCCTCCATTCTTTAATAATATGAAGTGTAATAAAGTAGTCCTGAATTCATTTGGAAAACCTTTAAGACTCATCAGATCACTAATATTGGATTGTGCGGCCTATTATTCTGTAACTGTGTAAAATGAAAGACCAAAACCTTCCAAAATGAAGCAATAATTCGAACTTGGATTATTCTTTGTTACTGTTCTTTCTCATGCCTACCTTTGAACATTCTTCTATGACTTTATAAATGCTACAGTTTATTTAGCATGGTGCTAATTACATTTTTAATTTTAAGAGTCAATACAATTTATAAATTATTACCAAGCCAATAGACAATAATTCAACCACTGTCAGAACCCTTCTATGAGAGTCTCTGCTGTGCACGACAAACAAGTGCAATGATTCTAGGGCAAACACTACAGAAAATGATATATTTGCTCAAGCAAACAAAAGGAAAAGTGGAACATTTATTTTGAGGTTATCAAATGCAATACATATTTTTCTGATTTTATGCAATTAAATCCATTCAATCCTGAAGCGGCGTGAGATTTAACTAAGCATATACTGAGAACAAACATTTACCAGCATTAAAGCAGGAACTTTTATTGTTGTAACTAAAGGCAAAATAAGGAAGAAACCCCACAATTATGATAAATGAAGGGATCTTACGGCAATCCATGCCTTTTTTATGTTGACACAAAAATAAACCCCACTGAAGTTGACTCTATGCTTTGGTATCTGAAAACCTGTTGTTCCACTCTTGTTGTGGAAAGCTAGTGGTGTGAAGATTTTTAAGTTCATGGGAAGAGTGAATGTTCACAGTTCTGGTTCAGGCATTTGCAAATTTGCATATTTTGAGGAAGTACAAGCTTACAGTTGTTTTTTTCTCTATGATCTGTCACTGGCTCCTATTGGCAGCAGCCTATTAGGCAAAGCAGTAAGAGCCATAATGGGCTGTTCCTACATTTTAAGTTGCTCAGGCACATACTTTGCATAGGTGTCAAGTGGCACCTTTGAAAGCAGTTTACATTCTTCCTTGTTTTAAAAAGTGATGATTAGTTCAAATAGAAGGAAATTGAAATAAATTTATTAATTTTACCTTTATCATAATTTATCATCTTTTGTTGGATAAGAACAGGAACAGGACTGTAGTAGTTTCAGAATATTTAGGAATCAAAAAAGAAAGTTTCCCCAGCCCAAGAGCTGTGCAAAAGCTAAGCATTTATTTGATGAGAGATGCTTATTATAATCACTTTTTAACAATTTGCTCAGCAATTAAAATCAATCATGCTGTTTAATTTCTCTTAATTTGGATACTTCAGATATGCACTCTATATGAAACTCTTCTTTCAAAACTTGATTAGCTGTTTTTAATAATCTCCATTACTCCTGAATCTTTCAACCCACAAAATATTGCTATTTTTTTCAGTCACATCTATTTTTACTTCAGTTAAATCAATGGTCTCAAAATGTACAATACATATTATGCTCTCCTCTGTGTATTTTTAATTTATCTCTCTTCACATTCTAGCCAAGCTCTCTGGACAACCAAAGCTGTATAAATGTCAGTTAAATCTTTTTATATTTGTGAAGTGGAACAATCTCAGTCTATTTGCATAGCTCCTGTTATTTTAGCTTTAATGCTAAGATGCCACTGAAACTCCAAACTCATATGCCTTGGTAGTGCATAACTTATTAATTTCAATTCCTCTTTTTCCACTGAACCTTACCAATCCTATGACACTAAATTCAAGGTACTTCATCACAACACTCGGCTGTGGCTTTGAAAGTGAAGTTTGAATTTTAATTTCATGCTAAGACCACTGCAGTCACACAGCTGGGTAGGACAGTGGAGGGGCTGAAGACTCCTCTGAGATGTCTTGTCCCTTATGCTGCAGTGACACAGACCTCACCAGAGTGGTCTTGCCCCCACAAGTCCTGGCCACCACTGATCCTGTCAGGCATGAATGCAGGAATGTGGGAATTCTGGTCTGAGGTTTTGATGAAAGTATCAGCCTGTACCGGGTGAAATGCTAGAGCCAGAACAATTTATAGAAGTGCAGAATCAAGGGCCATGGCATTCTGATTAAAAAAAAAAACAAAACACACACANTCCTCAGGATCCTGGTACACCAGCAATACATTGTTCATTATATTGTTTTCTCATGTCAAGCCCAAATTTCATTCATCAGCAGCTAGCTATGGCACGTGTTTTTGAAACAGAAGGCAAAAACAGATGGAAAGAATGAACAATCTCAAAACAGATAAAAGTCTATTTGTCTTTAACGAATTTGAACAATGTAGACTTTTCCCCATCAGTGCCAGAAACACTACTGAAATGCACTGGTGAGTTCATCAATACTGTTATTTATTATTATAGTAATGGGAAGGCAGGATGAGGGGAGAAAAGAGTCAAGAGAGTGAGTGTACAGATCCTTCAGTGTTTAGAGAGAAAAGTAATGATGGCTGGTCAGTCATTTTTGCTCCTAAAATGTCACACTAACCTGGGATCATGACAATAGAAGTTGAGCAACACAGGATTTAGATAATCCTAGATTCAGAATCAAAGGGCTAGAAGAGATTTTAAGAAGTTATCCAATTTATCTCCATATTGCTAAGAAAAAAATCAGCTTTTGCTGCATCATTTCTCAGTGCCTGCCTTGCCTAGTCTTAAAAATCCTTCTTTATGCAGATGCTAGACAACAAAACTTTATTTTTGTCCTTGTCACTACCAAACTCTTGCTAATGTTTAAGCAGAATATATTTTAAATGCTTGCTATGCATCCCAGCCATTATAAAAGCAGACAATAGACATGTCTCCCTAGGTCATCACTTCTGTAATAATAGTAATACCAGAAAAAAAATTCTTATCTTGGTCAAAGTGCAGGACAGCTTTTCCCCCTTCAGCTACAAAAGAATAAATAGAAAACCAAAATTGAACAAAGGGCATTTTGAGAAGGCAAAATGAAGGGGTAGAAGAGGACAGAACTGAGAGCCTTCATAAAGACACTGAAACAGGAGATTATGTACCACAATGTATTTAGTGTACAATCAGAGGTCTTAAGATGCAGGAACTAATCTGCAGGTCTCAACTCCATTCCATAATGTAGAGCAATTAAGAATTTCCTGCTCTTCTGGTTTTAATCATCATTCTGTACTTTTATTATCTCCACCTTAGCTCTTTCAAAAAGATGGCATTGACATTTGCTGACCAAAAATATAAATATATAAACAAAATACTTCAGATAAGGAAATTTTTAAGTCAAACTAATACCAAAGTGTTATTCCATACTTTTAAGATACAGTGCTTTTGTCACCTTAGGGTGGATCCAATAATAAATATGTTGTATGCACATATATTTATATAAGCATATATATAGCCTATATATATATTAGCATATATATAAAATTACTTTTTTTAAAAAAATCTGAATTTAGACTATTTAGAGAATGTTTGATGTTGCAGCAGCCCTCTTGTTAGCTAGAAGTGAGCTGAGGCACAGACTTCTTGTTTATCACAGCATGAAAACGGTCCTGGTTTATTCCTCTTTACAGCTGAGCCATCTTAACTCCAACTCCTCACTGACTCTGGCTGCAGCAACGTCCTACTTTAGGCTTTCCATGCAGCCTCTGACTGCATGTATTAGTTTGCAGTCTCTGAATGCAGGCTTTTACCCAGCTAGACTGTGACTGAAGGTTCCAACAAGAGGCTTTAACTGCAGACCCAGACTGATCTCACAGCAGTGATTCATTCTCCCCAGGATCCTTCTTCTTCATGGTCCTCACATTCCCTCTTTCTCAAAACTCCCCCTCCTTCATGATTTTGTTTTTTTTTTGTTATTCTCCCCACCAGCTAACCCATTGCCTTTTATCACACTGACCTTTATTGGCTACAGCTGTGACTCATCAGGGGCGAGGCTGTATTGATTAATTAACACAGCTTACTTACTTATAGTTACTTATCAGGGACGAAGTCATCCGTGTTCCCTTCCTACAGTCTGATTTCTTTATCTGGACCTTAGTGTCCAATCAAAATCAAACAATACACATAACAGTGTAAACAAAGTAATAGTATAATCATATGTGGTAGTTTGGGACTGTCAAGGGAGTCAACCACTCATTGGACCTTGGTGCTGCCAAAGCATGGGACTGCCCAAGAAAATAAAAAAAAAGTGGGCCTGTAGCTTACAACTAAAAGGATGTCCATTAAGTTTCCTTAGGTATCAATCAATAAATGACATCTCCTAACTTTTTGAGATATCTAAAGGTGCGTATTGTCCACTGCTCTCTCTATTTACTATCTCACACTTAACTAACTCTCCTCACAGCTGTCCTAGGTTGCAATGTAAGATGTACCCAAAGTATGTACTCTATCACCATCTCCATGAGTTGTTGGAACCAGGTGGGGCAGTGTTTTCCCAGCCCCCTCCCTCCGCACAATCTGCTGTTAATGGCCCATCAATGCCCTGCCCAATGACTCACAGGTAACTCCCCTCGGGAGCTGTCTCTGCTTAATGGGCAATCAAGGACCCATTGTCTGACTCACAGAATGACATCAGCCCATTGTGAGATGCTCTGCCCAGGGGGGAGGAGCCAAGCATTCCCACCTCGATATAATCTGGGGTTTGGGATAGCACAGACCCCTGACTGGATTCCTGGAGGACAGGAGCTGCCAGATCTTTCTACAGGATCACTGCTTCATTTGGACTACCACCACCCTAACAAACAGGATGTCAGGTTGTATTCTGACTCTGCCAAGGGTCTTTTTGTTTGTTCCTTTTACTATTACATTTATGTTATAGTTTTCCTATTAAAATTGTATTTCTGACTTAGACTCTCTCTACTGGTTTTGCTTTCAAACCAGTACAACAGTCTTCCTAGATATGAACTTTGGTACTACCTACCAATACACACCACATTAACACCATTAACACTTTTATTACAAAGACTGCAACAAACTTTTCAATATTTTGGTCTCTGTCATCAGGAAGGGAAGGATTTCCTGCTCAGAGAAATACTTGCTCTGGTGATCAAAGCAATAAAACAAAAACACAGAGATCAGCTCTCTGAAAATCTTTCTGCCATCCAAAAATGCTAGTGTTTTATAAGCTGTGTAATATATTGACTCCAGAGACACACATCCAGGACTGTAGCAGTTTATTATCTCTTCTTTGCCACTGCTGTTGAATGATGTCTCCCAAGCTGCTGCATATATAAAAAATATGTTTCACTTTTAAAATGTTTTATCTTCATGTTTAACTTTTAGTTCTCTCATGGGAAACCATATATATTAAGGGATTACTTCATATTTCATAGCCAGAGAAGGTTTTAAGCTTGAGTCCGCTACCATACACTGTATTTAAAAGGAGCCCTTTATAAATACCAAGCTCGAACAAAAATCCATATTCATTTTGTCCAAATATATTTTGTAAATGCCAATCCAGCTTCTTTTCCAGTTTATTTTTAGGTGCTGCAAATTGAAGGAAAAATGTCTGAAGAACTCTGGAATTTTTTTCTTTTTCCTAAACAGAGATGCAGGGAGATTTTATTTACTGCGTAAAGGTGAAGCCTGAGAGAAGGGAATCCACATTTATTTATTTTTCAACCTAATCCTGACACAGGGAAGCACCACACCTGACTGGAATATAAGCTGTTCGAGCTAAACATGACTGACAACAGAAAGAAGACAGAAGTGAGCCAGAAAGCTACCTTCTTACAACATCTTCTCCATTCCAGCACGGGAGTCCATCGGCCGCTGCCAGCTCATTCCCGCACAGCTGATCCACCAGGCCGCCGTAAAAGGCTCTGTGGAGCCGGAGCTGGCTGATAAACTCCCTGCACATGGGAACATGGGAAAGAATTGTCAGTGTCAACCAACAACATTAAGCTGTCTTGCCATTGTGCATTTCTAAAAGATAAGGAGTGTGTTTATTCCATTACTCTCCACTGGTTCCAGTGATATTTTAAATCGATTGTCAGTGGATGAGTTTGTTTCTTTTAGATACCCTTCATTAGTTTACAAAGTTGATACTCCCACTGGTCAAATTTTAAAAAATCCCTACTTTACATATGCTCTGGAACAGGAACTATCTTCTTTCAACCTGAAATTTTCTTGCATTGTAGTGATACAATTTGCAATGCTATAGTTGAACAAATAGACAAAAAATTGCTCCAAAAAAGAGCAGCAAATAAAACAACATATGCATATGAGCAAGTCTCCTGTTTTTCAAAAGTGCTGACAAGAAGTCCCCTACATATCTTTACAAATACTGCAAAAAATATTTTTAAAATATTTTTTCAAGATTTAGGTAAAATGGGTTTAAGATGTAGGTGTTATGTATTTAGTGAAGATTCAAATAACTGTCTGAAGGATTGCATCAATTCTACCATGTGCTGTGCTGGCAAGTTATAAATTATGTATTGTTATTTTAAATAATCTTCAAGATGCCCAGAGGTAATGACAAGGCTTTGTACTTAATTCAAAACAAATTAATTACTTTTAAGTTGGCATGTTCTTAACAGAATCGTTAAGATATTTAATATAAATAGTTTATGTATTGAAAAGCTCTTCCTGGGATAATCTTTCATACTGGGAAAAATTAAATATTATTCATTCTGGAATGGAACATGTCACAATACTGAGTTATCTGGGACCTGCACACAGAAAAGCACCACCAAATGCTGTACTCATTGCTCTGCAACACAGCCAGCTCCACTTTATGTTAACTTCTTTTATAGTGTCTGGAGTTGTGAAAAAATGCCAGAAATAGTATATACATTTTTCTGTATTTAGTCACCGTAGGAATAAAATGCTACAGGGAATTTAATTGTTCAGTATTGTTTTCTTCAAATTAAAACAGATAAAACATCAGTGATTTATATAGTCCATAATTTAAAAACCCATACATTCCTTCATGAAATAAGGCAAATATTTTACACAAACTACAGTGGTTTTGATTTACTATGTCTATTAAATGTGATGTTAGTACCCTACTAATTCTAAATCTGCAGTCCTGAAAAATCCCTTGTAGGATCAATTTTGATTATGCATCATATAATTGCCTATGCACATTAGGTTTAAGTATGATTCATCCACACTCTCCTAGCCATGAATAGTTATATCTTTTATTTCTCCACACCCAGAATTGAATCCAGTGTGCACAGTGGGTTTGCAATTTCCCTCCAAATGCCATTGAGTTGATTGATTTTTATTTTGTCTATGTTTTATGTTTACATTCTGGGTGAAAAATAGTGTTTAGAGAGTCAGCTCAAAGTGAACAGTTGGAATTTCTTCTGAAGAAGAAATAAAAATAAATAAATATAGCTGTCATAATATCTTGTCACAAACTGCATTCTAACAGAAAGGTCATTCAGTTTATTAGTAAATACATCCTGAGGCAGAGCTAAATTTAATAGACAAGTAATAACTGATTTCAGCCCCTGCTGATGTCTGGCCAAAGTAGTTAGAAGGGCAAATGGTATGAATGTCAATTTTCACATGATCATCCTGTAGACCAGATAGCATGTAATTATAGGCAGCTGAGCACAAATGTGCAATTACAGTCAGTGGAAGCTGAAGATAATTTTTATCTGTTTATTTAGAAATGTCCTTTTTTTTTTTTTACATTTTCATCCTCTGTACTAGAAGCTGTCTGCAGTATGAAGTTCTGGAGAAAAAAGCATTACATACTTTAAAGTTTGTATGTTGCTATGGAAGGGTTTGCTTAGATTTTTTAAAACTCATCTAAAAACTTTTTGGCATCAAAAGAACCGAGATATTTAGTTTTCTTCCTGTACCAAATAGTACCACAAAATACCAGCTTAGGTTCAATGGTAAAAATAATTCAGGAGAAGTTCAGGTAGCAGCAGCCCAACATGTACTTTAAAATGTAAACTTTAACCTGGACATGCATTTGGAAAACAGAAGTAGCACAGGAAGTAAATAAGGTGGAGTTAGAGAAGATTACTTCTATAAGAGCAGGCTGCAAGCACTTGCTGAAGTCACACTTCCAGATGAGGTTCTTACAGTTGCTATGGGAATATAAAGTGAAACAGGAAGTGATTGTGCCCAGTTAAGGAAGGAGATGATCCAGGAGGTAGCAACTGCAGATGATACCAGATAGGAAGCTCTTAAACTGAAATCTGCTCCAGTGGATTTCAAACTTTCTTTCCCTTTCCCTATTTGGTGCAGAGTTTGTGTGCCAGGAAGTGTCTCTAGAACCTCAGGCGGGGAAAGGGAAGGGAAAGGAAAACAATGTTGCTTTGTGTTGCCCTCTGCCTCTCATGCCCCTCAAGGTCTCTGAGGAGATCTCCCTGAAGTCAATCCAGCGTTCTGTGCTTTGAAACATGGAATGGTCCTGGTTTAAGTGATATTTGAGAATATGGTATTGTGTTTGTAGAGTGTTAGCAATCAGAAAACATCAAGAACTTGCTTAACATGTAACGGAGAAGCATGCACCTATGTCATGGGTATTCCCTGAAAAACTTCTGTGCTGGCTAAAGCACACTTCTGCTTTGCATATCTTTCTGTTATCACAATGTTTTCAAACCCCTGTATTTATATTTTGGATTGGTTTTTTTTCTACACTATTTAACTGAAGATCCTTACAGTGAGAAGAATGGTTTGCCTTTGAAGCTCAGAGGCACTTTTTCTTCTCCAGACATCAGGAGTGGGCAATTATTCCCTGCAATTCTCTTATTTCTATTTCCTTCTGCAGTACAAAGTGAAATGAGAGGAAAAAGACAACAAAGATAACTTTCCTGTAATTTAGTGAATGCTAAGACAGAAATGAAATTTCTGATTTTAACTTTGTACTTTATTTGCATAATAGAGCCTTTAATCTTAACTGCAACACTCCTAATGCTTTACAGTGCTATTACTACTTACGGTCATTAAAAACCAGATTACTTGTTTAAATATAGATTGGTCTTTGAGATTCCTTCAAAGATATTTGCAGAAAGCTCGAAGCCATCATAGAATCACAGGATCTGCTGATTTGGAAAGGGCTTACAAGGATCTTTCAGTCCAATTCTTAGCCCTCCACAGGACCATCCTCAAGAGTCTCACCATGTGCCTGAGAGCATATTCCAAACACTTCTTCAACTCAGTCAGGCTTGAACTCTCTGATACAACTTATCACAGAGTTCAAGCCTGTTAAAATAGAAGGGACACCTGCAGGAAAAGATCAGTTGGGATGCCCCAGGGTATCTCTGAGTGCCACGGGATGCTTGCAGAGGTGTGGGCAGCTAAAATGACTTCTCCTTTCCACAGACTATAATGGCAGCTCAAACACCTAACCCATACATTACACAAAGTTCACCTTGCAATGCTGAGCCAGATTTAAATGAAATCTCCAAGTCTCTGCAATCACTTCAATTCACTACATACCAGCAAAAGAGCCAGAGGAAAAAACCAGCAGGTCTTGCTTGAACAAGGCTTTCAAGACTTAGTACCAAATGCTTAGTTGTCTCTTTTTTTCACAGTAGAAAGTTATGTAAGAAAGGTCATTCATTTTTTCTGTCTTATCAGCTTGTACAAATAGTTTTTTGTAAGAAGCAACAGTCACTTTTTGTCAGATTTAGTAATGCCTGCCATTATGTAAAGTTAAATGTAATTTTTTAAATTACATATAGAGCTAAGACTCATATTCTATCATTGTTATCCACCCTCCTAAATACTTTAAACCACACCAAATGACTCTGCTCCTATGTCCATTACTTCTGAAAACAAAATCTAGTCATGAAATTACCCTTTCCAAACTGTAACAGAGTAGACTGTGTTACCAAAATGTTTCTTTCTTTGGGGATTTATTCTCTAGTAATGCATGCCATTGCATTGAGCATAATCTACTCTGTTGTAAAATTAATGGCTTACTTTATTCTTTCTTTCTGGCTGTAAAACTAATGTCTTACTTTCTTCTGTTGGCAAATGTTTCTTCACTGTCTTTGGAGAACATCTTCAACCCTTGATAATCTTTATTCTGATCAAAGGAGCAACCTGGAGACTGTTTAGGCTTCCTTACAGGAGGACCACATATCTTATTCACCTAAAAGGAAAAAAAGCCACAAGAAGAAGGAAAGAACACATGTAAGCAATAAATGTTCTGTATCTCTCAATTCACTTTCACTACATTTTAACAAGAAAGACTACAAAAAGCATAATTAATTATCATACTGTGTAACACTGTATCCATAATGAATGCCGCAAACACATAATTAGTCATTTTATAGTGGAAAAACAGTAAAGGCATTCCTTTCTAAGGAATACCAAGTATATAAGTCACCATGTATTTTATTGATTGTGGATTTTTTTTCCCATAAGGAAGTGTATTTTTTTGTAGACGTTATCAGCAACTTCAAAGAATATGATGTGTTGTGGACAGCAGCAATTTCCATTTTTTCTGTAATATATCCCAATCACATTTTTAATATGCATTGAACTTTGTGCCTTCTTTCAGGGTTGATGAACTATTATGGCATGTTCAGCCCACCTACACAAAGATACAGTGAAAAGTTAGCATGGTGAACACTTGCATTACAATGTTTAAAGATGTTAAGGTGAAAAAGCTGTAAGTTTAATTATATTTGACCACAAATGTTGAAAATATCAAGGAATTTTATGTATGGCCTTCTGATCTAGATATCAATAGATAATTCCTGAGGTCTCATTTTCTTCTTTTTAAAATGTGATTCTGAGCATTTTGTATGACATAGGACATCAAGTCACATTCATAGCTTATTACTCTCCCTAGTCATTTAATAAATATAATTAGGAATATAGATCTATTTATTAAAAACAGATAGTTATGTTTGCAATCACCTGACAAGATATATTAAGCTGATTGAACAGCATGCATTTGTGTAAGCTAGCAGTGGTGAAAAACTAATACTGTATGTGATTTACAAAAACCTGGTAGTCAATAGGTAGTCAACTTTTAGAGAGAAAAAGGGAGAGAGGAGATCAGTGTGGCCTCTAAGGCAGGCATCCGATTTTGAAGCAGAAACGTATTCAAAACGCTACCATGTAAAGGAAGGAGTGTGCATACCACACAAGGATTATTGTTTCCTATTGTATTTTATATCCCCACACGTGCATGAACAGAGACAGCAAATAAATCTCATTTTCAAGTTATCATCATGCATTAAAGAGAGAAGTGCAAGTCTTAGGGATCATCTTTCCAACTAAGAAGTCCTGTAGAGCTACTTAAGAAATACATTTAAAATTTAAAATAGAATAAACACATTTTAATGAGTTTGTTGTCATGTATGTTGTACGTGGTGATAATGAAAGACTCAATGAATGCACTTCCTTAGGCCAGTGAAAAGAAGAAAGCATCTGCATTATGACTACATAAGAACTAGTCTTCACCTTATGATTTGAAGTGAAAGGTAAAGTTGAAAGTGAGTAGTCTTTTTAGGCTGTGGTTCACGTGCCACAACTCAGGAGCCAAGTTATAGTTTAAACCCCCTTCAAATAACTTGCACAAATTTACCTGCAAGGTAATTATCTCTGGACATATGACAAATATCCTTTAAGGGATTACACTTAGAACATCACTTGAAGTATTCATTTCACCGTTTCTTCTTAGAGGCAGTGTCTCTTTGGACAGCATCTTACTACATTCCTTCTCCTCAAATTCAGTTTCAAACCTCCCTCACACTATTTCCCCCATTACTTCTTCTTCTTCAGAACATGTTAAAGCAGAGTCCACCAGGTTTAAAGGACTCCCCATTTTCCTCCCTGTAAGTCTCTACACTTTTTCCTATGCTTCATGCATCCTTATGTGAGTTTGCTCCTTAAAGAGCCAGCCTCTGCAGCAGCTTATCCCATCAGCCACTCTATGCCAGTATAAAGGAGATATACCAGAAACACAAAATGTTTCCATCATTTTACTTGCCTCACTTTTATCACATTATTTCATGCTCACTGATGCGACACAGGGAACATTATGCTTATGATCAGCTTTGATGACAAAGCAACTGATTGTTCAAGTTGCCTCAATTCCAGTTTCCCATACACTCAAAAATAAAAACAAGGGTTTTACAGAGAGTCAGATCCAGATGTTTGGGAAGGAGGCTCTGTCCCATGTACAGGCCTGGGTCAGGTGTGTAAGGTGTTGTAGGTCTTGGGTGCCTTGCACATCTGAACAAGGCACCTTTGCTGTCCAGGCACTGGCAGAGCCTGACTGCAGGGTGAGAGCCTGTGGGGAGAGGAGATGGAGATGACTTGCTGGCTAATGCAGCCCCTGAGCAGATGAGTACCAGTCCTTCAGGTCAAGGGGAAAAAAAAAATTTGCTCCACCTACAGTAAACTGAAAAAACCTCATATACATTCACCCTTCACAAGGAAAACAAGAGAATCCATGTTTTTTTGTACTTACAATAAAGTCTCATTATATTTTGCTCTGATAAAAGTCTCTGATTAAAATGAACAAAAGAAGAAAATTTTTAGTCATAGTGCCCTGGAATATGGATGATACTTGTTTTGAATGTGCTGTACATAAACAGTTGTTTCAAAATACTGCCTAACAGCCTTTCTCTATTCTTTTTGAGTCAATGTCTCAAGAAATGCATTTGCAACACTACATATGTGTAAATACAGACCTTAGTTTCCTGACCTTTCTTAAAAATTATTCTCATGAAAACTTTCTATATAAAAATAACATTAAAACCCAGTAACTATCTGAAATATGTTTTTAAGAACTTATTTTTCCCTCAGTATTTGAAAATTCTGACAATTCTAATAAAAAGCATTTGCACAGCACACATACACCTCTGCCATTCTCACAAGGTATGCATGACAGTGATCATTCTGCTGAGAACTCAGTTCTGTTAAGGAGAGCAGCAGCACAAAATCAGCTCTTTAGCAGTCACTTACTTATCCAGACACAGTTTTTGAAGGATGAGCTACTTCACCTTTTCCAGTGGTGATGTCAGCATCTCTGTTACCTTTCTCATCTCTGTGATATTTAAACCTCTGGGACCATTGGCTTTGTGTGGTGTTGGTCCTTCTTTCTATGTTTGGTACACCATGCTCATTTTGCTCACCCAGCTGAACCCTGCCTGGGGTTTTTTAACTGTTCAGTAGTGTCTGTCACTTTTATTTCATTAACTTTATGTACATGATAAATTTACTTTTGCCTCCCTCACTGGCCCAGTCTTCATTATCACCTGGTTTCTGCAGTAAACTTGTGCATATGAAAATGTCATGTACTCTTGTCTTGCCTTCAGGCGCCTGTTCTGACTGTGAGCCATATAATTTGTAACTCAAATACACCAGTATTTCATTTCCCAGTACAGGGCTGGTGACAGTCTAAAAATGAGATAAATACAGTTTCCATAATAATGTCTGGTTTTATATTTATTTAACCCATTTTTACATCTACAGGAAGGAGTACATGTGGTAAACGTAACACCACCTCGTTGTATTTGTGTTTTCTGAAGGATTACAACTATATCTATTAGTGACATTGTTTCTTAATTTTTAGTCTTTGGGCTGCAAAATTACCCTTCCAACTGAGAAATCATTCAGTGCTATATTGCTGCCAGTCTGGAGAGACTGGAATAATAATTTTGAGAGAAGAGCAATTCTCTCACTACCCTAGTGAACTAATAAATGACGATTTTGCAGCAATATCCGATCAGAATGTATTCTTACTATCTTCAAGTTTTACTGGAATGGGATTTCCTTTGAATGTTTCCACAAACTGAGCATTTTTCTTGGCTTCTAAAACAAAATAAGTGTGCAAAATGATCCTCAAAGGGGATGAAAAAACAGAAAAGTGAAACTGAAAATCATCAGAAAAATAATTCAGTGAGACACCTCTTACTGAATTTCAGAAATAATTAAAGACTTCCAGAAAATTTTAAAACAGGCAAGCCTCAGCAACTTGCTAGGATTTTTTTATGTTCTTTAATACCACACAATATATAAGGGCATAAGAAGAAACATCAGAAAATTATAAAACTCCTGATTTTCACAGTTCAGACAAACCTATTGTCATTATAGTCAGCATGCTGCTATTATGCACAATTTGTATGCCACAGTATGATGACTGAGTTAATTAAAAGCTCTTGTAATAACCACACAGTTAAATTGCAATTAGTGCCACACGTGAACTTTATGGCAGTTTGATTTTGCTTGGTGTGATTCCTTAAAATGCCTACTTATAATTACTCACAGTTAGGAAAACTGGAGCATTATAAACTTCTGTATTTAAACAGGACTGCACAATGATGGGAGCATCATATCAATAACAATGGGACACTGTCCTCTAAGTTCAGATACTCAGTATGAGAAATGTGTCACATTCTTTGTTTTGGTTTTGGTTTGTGCCTTTTGCTCTTTTTTCCCACTATACAAATGTTTCTTTCTGATCTCAGCATTTGTACTGAAATTATTTTACATCAAATGACTGAAGCAAACAATGCACAGTCCTGTGATGCACTTCAAAATACATTTACCAGGTCTCAGCAGACTCAAGTTTTAAATGCCTGCATGGACTATGGCCACACTGGTGCCTTGCAGGTATGTGAGACTGGATCAATCTAGTTAACACCTGACACATACTCCATTTAAAGGAAATCCTAGAGATATATACATATATGTACAAAAAACTTACAGTGCTTGCTAAACTTGAATTATTTAAAGGAACTCTTTATTTAAAGGGCAGTTTTCAGACCCCTGATTCTGATACCCAGCCAGGTCTGAGTAGAAGACCAAGAGAGTTTGCACCCAGAGAGGCGCCTTCTCCCCAGTTCCTTGATGCACAGCACAGTCCAGGTGAATAGCTATGGCATAATCTGATTTTATTTAATGAATGTTTTATTTGATGATTAGTTTGGTGGCTTTCAGTTCTAGCTGTCAGATTACAAACTTGTCACCTTTCTTGCAGTTCAATCCCCTCAAACACTCCCGAGCAAACGCAAAGCTGCAATCTAATAACCCTAAAACAAAGCTAGAATGAAATATCAGGCTGGTTGAAAATACATTTGTTATAAATAAAATTGTGCTTAATTTTATTTTCCTTTCTAGAAATACTTCCTTCTAGAAACAGATTCTTGATGAGTTGCCAGCATTTCCAGCACCAGGTTATTAATCAAAAATACTGAAGATTTTGATGAAGGAAAGCAATGCATTAAACTGTTACAGTTTCCTTGGTTTGTTTTATTTCAGCTAAACCACAAGAGGGAGCATCAGTATTTCAGTATTCCCATACACTTCAGCAGCCTTCTATTGGTTTTGGGGGCTTTTGGTTTTAGTTTTTTGGGGTTTTTTTTTTTTTTTTTTTTTTTTGGGGGGGGGTTGGGGGTTTTTGGGTGTGTGCGGTTTTGGTGGTTTTTTTGGTTTTTTTTTTTTTTTGCTTGAAACAGTTGCTCATTTAATCTCAAACTTCTGTTTCAAAGAAAAATGCATTTTGATATGTGAGAGGGTTCACATGGCATGAGAGATTGAAGTATTCCCTATCGAGACAAAATCCAAGGTTTTGAAAACAAGGACA
Source organism: Alaudala cheleensis (assembly GCA_013398995.1). NCBI lineage: Eukaryota > Metazoa > Chordata > Aves > Passeriformes > Alaudidae > Alaudala > Alaudala cheleensis. Next base: position 143,092 of record VWYE01004800.1, read on the forward strand.
GCAAGCATGAGGTAATAAACATCTGCTTTTCCTTCAGAATAGGAAAAATGTTAATATGCAATCGTTAATGTAAGGAGAGACTGGTGGAATACCACCAGCGTTTGCAACTCAGGAAAGCCATGAAGTAATTATGTATTATTTTCTTTGTTTACTTTACATATTTTGTCTTCTTTATCTGTGACTACTTGACTCTAACAGTATGTCTCAGATGTAGAGAAATAAGGAAATTTGGGAGTTACAGTGGCAAATTACAAGATTCATACCTACGCTTAAGCGTTTTACAGAATTTGCAGAAGTCCATGACAAGTGAAGAAGAAAACATTGTGAACAAAAGCCTAGAGAATCAGTGAGCAAAGATGACATGTAGAGTAATGCCAGCTCAAACTACTACACTGAAAGACAAATCTTAAAGAGACTTGCCAGCTAGTGATATTTTCAAAGAATTTTATTCACATCTGAAATTGAAATTTCAGGAGGTACATGAAAATTTGCAGTTACAATTTTTCAAGAGAGATAGAATCGCAAGTGGTTTCAAGCTTAAGCCCAACTAGGTTGTATTGAGGAAAAATTAAAGTAAACTGCAGATGTACAGAATGCATACCCAGCAGCAAGGCAGTGGTAGCTTCCTCAGGTAAAAAAAATGTAAAGATTTCATGTTGGAAATAAAAGGAAAGTAATTTTCTGTGATATATAAATGGAAGTACAACTTGAGAGATACTGAACTAGTAATTCCACTTGTTTTGGCACTATGCAGCACCACTGCCATGGGGAAATGTCTCATCCCTGGAAGCATTCCAGGCCAGGCAGGATGGGACCTTGAACATCTGGTCTGGTGGAAAGAGTCCCTGTCCATGGCAGAGGAGTGGAGCTAGATAATCTCTGAAGTCTCCTGCAATGCCAACCATTCTGTGAGTCTACAAAATCTTCAGTCAAGACCAAGGAAAGAGGCAAAAATTCGAGGAGTTTTCAAACCAGCATTTTATAAGTAATTTTTTTCACATGGCTTTGTAAAAGACTGATGTCCAAGCTGTTGGGTTCTAGGAGTCACAATCCCCAAATTCCACATGACTGAGAATTATATCCTCCTCCTCCTACTACATTTATCAAAATCAGTAATCCTGTTCAAGTTCTTGAGACTGTATTCATATCTTATCAGTGTTTAATTATCTCTGCTTTCCTTCATAATTTTGCATGTTGGGGATTGCAAAACAAAATCCAAGAGCCCATTAAATATGAACTATTTAATATACTTTTGTGTCTTCTGGTCTTTAATTATGAAAATTGTAAATTATTTTAATTCTGCTGCTCCATTCATGAGGGACTAACACTCAGCAAGTCTGGCAGTAAAAATAGTTTCTCCTCCTGAATGGAGCTGAAAGGGAAGGAAATGATTTTTTTTTTTTCTTTACTTTAAATGACTTAATGTCGATTGAAATCCGAATGTTCTCAGCCAAGTTACCCTGTAGCCAGAACACAGCACTGCCAGTTCAAACTCTTCAAAGGCAGTTCAACAAAAACTGCTTCTTGTGAGAGGCTGCCAGCTCTCCCCATCCAAGTCTGCTTCAGTGGATGCCAAGGTGTTCCATTTATGTTCAGTGAAAACACTCTGTGGTTCTCCTCCAAAAAGAAATCATGCAAAACCGGCAGTAGCCCTTTCCAAAGATCAGCTGCTTGTGTTTGACTGATTTATTTATTCTTTCTTGTGGTTCACATATACTTTATTACTCCTTATTTCTGTGTGCCCAGCAAATACAGCTCTGACACAGAGCTAATACAGGCAGAATTGTTCTTTAGGTCTAAGACTATCCAGGGTCACCTGTGTAAACCAAAATAAATTCAGTAGAAGTGTGATTGTCAATGAAAGCAGAACTAGGACTCTATAATCTTTATCAGGCACATAATTCAGTTAAAACAAAAACATATTTCAATTTACAATACATAAAGAATCAGTGAAAGCAAACCAAGCTGGCTGCATCAGCATATCTGTACAACGTGTTTACACTTTATTACAGGCTGCAATTTATGTTCCAAAATTGTGAAGAGCAGAGCAGTTCTGTTAGCAAAATTCTGTAGCAAAAGTATGAAAGTTAATAAAATCATGTCCACTGAAATGAAGTCATAATGCATTATTTCATTCAGCATTTGACACTGTCAATAACACTTTCTATAACCAGAAGGTCACCTTTTCATTATAAGAATCAAAAAAGTCAGAAAAAAAGAAGGGAAAAACCCAATATTTAGTTAGTACTTCAGAGAACCTACGTGTTTCTTCCCCATTCCAAACTGCAGCTTACAAGATCAATGTTTCTGCTTCCTGTATCTGTATATTACGTGTTTCAGTGCCTCCTTACTTTGAACCTGGGAAAAGCAGTTTTCTTTGAAGATCTTTTGAGACGTACATGACAGTTGCTTATTCACATTCTTTACACTTGTTCATGCCTTCTACTCAGCTTTGGGGATGAGTGAGAAGTCTCCTTCCTTCTCTTTTTGCAAATATGAAGAATCAGATTGCAGTATTTTCAGTCTTTTAGGGAATCTTCCTCTTCAGTCCAAGTGCCCAATAGGCACATTGAGACAAACCTGCCATTTGCCAAAGCAGAGTTAGATATCTATCATATCATCTAAACCCAGACCATGACAGCAGCCCAGACTGCTTACTGTGCATTTTTCAGACCTCTGAGTCCTCAGACAATGGAAAGAGGAAGACCATTTCAGATCTGTGCATTTTGCCCAAATTTTGCCTAATCTTGTTATTAAAAAAAAGATTAAAAAGGGAAGATGTATTAAAGATCCTATGCTTTCCTGACATAACAGATCTCAGTCTTCAAAAAGAAATGCAGCAAAATTGAAACATTTAACCTAAGTTTCAAGTAATTTCCTATTGTGAAGCAGGTTCACTCAAAACACGTTAAATACAAATGCATAATGCATGCCATGATATATTCCTGAATTCTTTACTTGGCAGTCTAGATTGAACATATCTCATGTAAACCTGCACTACTCAGCATTGCTTGCCAAAGCCACACGTGTGTGTTAACTGTGGTGGGTTGGACTTGGCTAAGAGCCAAAGGCCCACCCAGCTGCCTTCTCACTCCCCCTCCTTTAAAGAATAAGGGGAGAGAAATAGGAAGAAAAAGCTTGTGGGTTAAGATTAAGACAAGGAGATCCCTCACCAATTAATGTAATGGACAAAACAGCCTCAGTTTGGGGAAGACTAATCAATATATTGCAAATTAAAATGAAGTTATGATGGTAGGAAACACAGTTCAGACTAGAAACACCTTCTTCCTAACTCCTCTCTCCTTCATCTCTAGGTAAATCTCATTCCTTCATTTCCAGCTCTTTTGTTGCTCCTCATTCCCTCAGGTACTGCAGGGGGCTTGGCGACTAGGGATTGTTGTCAGTCTGTAACACTTCACCAGTGGAACTGCAGCCGATATAAGTAACTCTACTGTGGGAGACAGAGGGGAGGAATCTGGGCAACTTGGCAAATGAATTTTAAAAAAGCACTTTTCAGAAAAGTGTGAAACATGAACTTGACACTGGATTTGAATGTCTTCTCAGCAAAGGTGAGAAATATGTCCTCTGTCATTTCCATAAATAAAAACAAAACTGGAAAAAAAAAGAGGAATAGAAAAGGATGTATCTTGAAAGTGGTACCAAAAGATGAGATACCATTTACTTAAATTCTAAGAAGCTGAGAACATAGCAACTGAGTTTGTTTACACTGTCGTGGTTTCATGGTTTCATGTTCTGCTATTATATTTTGAAAGTTCTCAATGTGAACAAGTACTTCCAGTGTTTGCCACACATCTCCCAGTGTATCATAAACCTTAAAATAAAAGGCAAACAGGATATTATCAAGTATATGTCCACCAATGTGCACATATTTTTTCTTGCCAATTTGCATTTGAGTACAATGCCTGGATATATCAAAGGAGCAGATCATAACCCTAACACCCATTTTTCCACAGTGTGTATGCATGTATTATTGCCTCTGCCAATATTCTGTGCATGATTTCAAGCCTGTTTCTACACATTAAAAAAAGTAGAACAACTGCACTTCAAAAGGACACCAATTTTGAGGATACTCCAGCAACATAAGGCATACAACTATTATTCCAACACACAAAATGCTCTGAGTTGTGATTACCACCATTTTTATGTTAAATGTTGTAGCAGGTATCTTGTTGTTATTGGCTAAACACTGATTTCAGTCACAAAAAACCAGCATAGGGACTTGTAGTGTGTGGTACAAATGCCAGAAATAAGGGTAATACTTCAGATCTCAGTAAATTGAAGCTGAAATACATAGAAAGGATGGATCAAACAAAAAAAGATAGGAAGAGCTGTACAATTGCTAAGTATGTTCAGGTAGGAATAAAGCCTACTATTTAATGAAAACAACTTATCATTCATTAGAAACGAGCCATGAACACTTTATTTGGTGATTTTCACTTTGTTTTCAAAGTTCTCCATTCTCTTTTCTGATGAATAAAACCCAGCTTAGCTTCAGAAGCAAACTTTTTGATAGACACAAGGAGCTTTTCTATGACAAAACAATGGGAAAGTGAAATACAACACTAGAAGAATCTGAATTTGATAGAGGTCATGACTGCAATAGACTTGCTTCATATTACATTTAAAAAATGACAGATGTATAAAAATATGCCATACTGTATCCTACAAGCAGTACAGTTTTTCATAGCTATGGCTGGATGCATATCTGAATGAAGAGAAAGGGAAGGTGATGGTCTTCAACTCCATATTAGTTGAAGCAGGAATCTTCTTTTCAAACACAATTGTATTAGACTTAAAACCCAATTACTGTTCAGCAGTTTTCACAAACTAGTTTCTATTGATCTTGTGAAGTAATTTAAATTCATCAATGCATCAAGTAATTTAAATTCAGCAAAGTTATGATAGCACAGTCATATGCCAAAAGCTTCAGGCAGAATTTTATTCTATAAAATTACACAATTTTATTCCAAAATCTGCTTTGCTGAAAATTATATGGTTTGGGTTGCTTTTTATTTTTCCTTTTTTTTTCTTTAATATGAAAGAACTTTATGGCAAGTGGCTCACTTGGGGTTTTTCTTTTACAAATTGGCAATAGGAACACAAACTCATTGAAAGTCAAAGGAGTACAAGGCTAAGTCCAGATAGGTAGTTTGGTTACAAGAACAATATAATTAATTTTCCCACAGTCAAATTGCAGTAGTATCTGCCCAATCTCTAAACCAAAGCTCATTTTCACTCCATAGGTTATCATCAATACCTCCACTTCTGCTGAGTGTAACATGGCTACTGCTTCCTTTGAGAACCTCCAGGCTATCACTCCATAAGTCTCAAATTTTATCATCCTGCTGTGGGGCATTTTATCCATGCTTCGAGATTGTATAAAAAGCAATTAATTTTTTTGCTTTGACCAAAGATCTGTGAAATAAATAGACAGTGCATACAGACTTGTGATGATTCAGTTTTAGCTTGCATGGCAATGTCCACCAGCCTGCGATGAAGCCAATGCCCACATCCTGCACTGTAAGAACACCATGAACGGGATATGTTCCTGCCCTGTCCATGATCCCTTCTACGCAGGTCCTATCCCACCACAGCTGCTGAGTAAAAGATGGTTGGCTCCTCAGTAAGAAAATTCCCCTGATGCGCCTGCCTTCTAAACCATTTCACAGAGTCAGATTTATTTACGAGGGAGTTTTTGAGGTCATATAATCTAGCATTCCTATTCCATCCTATTCAAACTAGATACAGCTACTTGTCCAGGTTCATGTCTAGTTTTGAGTATTTCCAAAGATGGAAACTCCAGAACTTCTCTGAACAACCCATTCTATGCAATTTCATGGGTTTTGTTTTCTGCTCATTTCCTCTTGTCCAGTCAGGGAGCAAGGCTAAAAATAGCTTGGCTTTTTCCTCTTCAAGTGTCTCATACCATGTATATACACACATTGATAAGATTCCCCCTGAGCCTCTTCTTCTCCAGGCTCAACAGCCCCATCTCTCCATATATGACAGATGCTCCAGCCTCATTCATCTTTGTGGCTGGACTCACTTAAGTCACTCCATAACTTTCTCATACTGGGCAGTCCAGAACTGGACAGAGCACTCCAGATGTGAGCTCAGCAGTGCTGAGAAGGGATGGATCATCTCCCTCAAACTGCTGGCAGCACTTTTCCTAATGAAAATCAGGAGGCTGTTGGCCTTCTTTACTTTACAGGTGCATTTCTCATGTTCAACTTGGTGTCCTCCAGGAGGCTCTCGCCATTTCTTCCAAAGCTGCTTCCCAGTCAGCCTCCAGCAGCTGTTGATGCACGGGGTTATTCCTCCCCAGGTACAAGACTTTTCACTTCCCTTTGCTGAACTCCATCAGATTTCCCTCAGGTCAATTCTTTAGCCTGCCAAGGTTCCTCTGAATGGCACAAGCTTTCGGTGTATCAGCTGCTCCTCCCAGTTCTGTACTGTCTGCAAACTTGCTGAGGGTAAACTGTTCCATCACCCCATCCATTAATGAAGACATTAAAGAGTATCTTCCCCAGTATCAAGCCCTGCCCCAGAGCATTAATGACTGCCTCCAGCTGTACTTTGTGCTACTGATGACAATCCTTTGGGCCCAGCCACCCATCCATTTTTCAGTCTTCTTCACTGTGCATTTTGTTTATATTTAAGGATGTTGCAAGAGACGGTCTCACGGTCTCAAAGGCTTTGATAAAGGTGAGGCAGATATCATCCATTGTTCTACCCATATCCAATCAATCTGGCTGTTTTATTAAGGGTGTCAGGTAGGTTAACCATTACTCACAATCAACTTTTTCCCCCATTTATTTGGAATATAGTTTCCAGGATTAGTTACTCCATAACCTTTCCAGGGATGGAGGTAAGGCTGACTGATCTGTATTTTCCTGTATCATCCCTCTTACTCTCTTTGAATACATCCCTTTATTATAGAAATTCTGCCTGTTTATAGCTAATTAATTCCAGCAAAAATAACCAGGAAGGAAAAAAAAAACCTCTAAATAAATCTCTTAAGTTCTTCTTTCTGCTAGCATTCTATGCCACAAGAAAGATCATACTTTCTTTCCAGAATTAGACAGCTAATTTAAAAAAAAAAAAGACAAAAGTCTGTTTTAATAGAATATAATTATACCTATTTTTTAGGAGAGACATTAGATATTCTTTCAGGATAAGACTGAGATGAAAAGACTTGAGAGCTTCCACAATTTTGGTATTTTTGTTGTCTCTTTTGGAAAACTCTCAGAACACAGTGAAGACACAGCGCTTTTGAAAATCCCATTCTGAATTTTTGTAGGTTTTTATTACATATAAAATACATACAAGAATTATACCAAACCTGTAGCACAGATTCCTCACTTTCAATATAAGGAAGTGCCAGAATTTGTGTGATTTTTTTTTCCTGTTGTGTTTCTGATTCCCACATTTTTATATGCATATGTGTCTTTTAGTACCATGGTCACATACTTCATTTTCCTTCAGATCCCAAAATCATCAGTGCTCAGAATAGCCAATGAACAACTAATCAATATTCTTTTTCATCTCTTTTATTCAGTATTAAACTCAGACACCATCGATCTTTTGGGAATCAAGAACAAAATTCGCATGCAAAGATTGCAGGGAAGATTTAACTATAAAGCCCTGTGATTTTTAGCTTTTTCTTCTCTGTTTTCCTTTCCCTTTTTCCTTCATCTTTTGGCAGACCCATTTCCCCTCCTCTCAAGTCCTCTATTTGTTGCACTCCAGTGAACCTCACACCTGCAGGTTCCCCATCGTGTGGCAGCACAGGTTTTCCAAAAGTAAAACCAAACTCTGGCTAAGAGCACAGACACTCCCTCAACTCCCTCAGCCTGACTTTCAGCTGCCAGAACAGCATGCATGGAGGCAAAGGGGTGGGAGCAGAAAGCTGAGGATGGTGCTAGAGCAGGACTTAGGCAATCCAGGATGAGATTGGCTTAAACTGCTGTTGAATCACACTGTAAGTGACACAGGAGGCTGCTCTTCCATGGTCTGGGGCTGTGACATTAATGCATACATAAAGGGAGTGGAAAAATGCTCTTATGCCGGGGACAGTAGGTTCCATCCACACCAAAACTTTGTAAATCTTGCTAAAATCTCTCTTCTGTCTTAATATTGACAGCAGTTTCAGTAACAGAATGGGGGTAACGTGAAACAATATATTATAACTTGTAAACAAATTTCCATGGGTTGACTGCTTTGTTTTTGGTTTGTTGTGGTGTTTTGGGTTTTTTGGGGGTTTTTTACACGTATGCAAGGCTTAAATGTGTCATCAACTTCTTGTGCATTCATCAGCCCGTACAGTGCCTTCCACAGGGATTTCCTTGGCTGTACTCAAGCTCTGAGACCAGATTGTGGCAACTTGGGCCGAGCACAAAGGAGGCACAGGATGAGTCTGCAAGGTGCTCTGTAACAATGGGCACTTTTGGCTGTTATCCAGTGTGTAGGAACTACAAACCATCTTCTTCAAAGATTACTCAAATAATGCCCACTGTTCTTGCTTTGTATGGTGCAGCTCTCTTAAACCTCTCTTACACTACAACTGCACCAGCATTCACGCAGATGTTTGCTAAAAAATTTCTGTTCCAGCTAAAAAGCACAGGGTACACTATGCACTGAGCAATCTATGGACATATATAGACTGAACAGAAGTGGCATTAACTATATGACAATATGTAGGTGTGAAAACACATAGATCTGTGAATAGCTGCACAACCCACACATCTCCACTAGATTCTACAGAATAGCATCAAATAATGCACAGGTATTGAGATGATGAACAGGTGCTGCATTTATTTGTCAGTCGGCAGAGCTGTGGGAGGTAGGAATTAGAGGCAATTTTGAAACAGTAGGAAGAAAGGGAAAGACAAATTCCAGATGGACACAGAGTGGCACTGCTCTGCTGACCCAAGTGGAAAAGGGAACAAGCTGTAAATTAGAAGAAAAAAGGAGTTTTGTAAAAGGAAGCCATGTTATACAGGCATTAGTGTTTCTTTCCACACCCCACAGGGCTTAGAGCATGAATATATATCAGATTTAAATACTTCTGCAAGGTGTTAAAAAAAATACTTTACATATGGTTATTTACACAAACATAGCCATAAATGAATAAAAAGACTGCACAACTACATGTATCATTAAGCAGGATACTCTGTAGATTCTCACATTAACACTTCCATAATTATATACGATACTTCCAAACATTTAAATTTTTTTCTCCACTTCTTTAAAACTCACAAAATATAATGAAATTCTCTTAAAACTGCAGAGACTGCTGCGTGCCTAAGCAAACCATTATTTGCTTGCTCATAATCATCTTTTCCCTGTCTGTTAGAGTCACTGATGCATTAATTGCTTATCAAAACCTGAAACAGTTCATGAATCATTCTGAAGATAAAATAAATATTAATGAGCCAATTTCAATGAAATTCCTATCCTCTGCCTCTTAAAGCTGAAGGATTGTATTTATTACTTGTCAGAATTAAGCCTTGATACCGAATAAATGGGAAAATATGAAATATACTGACTAGATCACCATGTTTCAAGAGATCACTGCATTATAGTCTTATTTGACCAAGTCAGTGATCAAAGAGAGAAAGGACTGGTCAATTAAAACAGAGAAATTAGGTGAAAGAGATGTCTAGGTCTGGTGCATTTGTAGTCAAAAATGAAGTATGTGAGTTTTGAAGCTGGGAAGTGCTTCTACATCAGACAATTTTACATGATCTTCACATGATCTTCAAACAAACACATTGGCAACAAATATCACTACATAAGAAAATTTAGTATTCCTTACATTGAATGAAGGTCAGGGAGAATGAAGGCATGGAGTTTTCAGGAATATCAAAATAAAGCACTTCATTTTGGATCATTATGGAATTTTCATTAAGCAAAAACACTAAGTGAAGGGCTCTTTACACATTTAATTTTTTATTAAAATTTAATGAAATATACTATTTTGGACTGTAAAAACTTTTATTTTGAAAACATGACTGTGCTGAGAGATAATGTGGGCCAATGACAATTCACTGTTGAAAATCACTGTTGAAAACTTTTGAAATTAAATGACCCAGGATGAAGTAGGAAACCCAAATCCTTCCCTTGAACCTTTACTTGCTTGTTCTACCTTGTTCCTGAAAATGGTAGACAAAGAAGATTCCACAGAAATCAAAGGAGCAACAGGGTATTTCCCTAAAAGGTAGATCTGAAATAACCTGGAAATTAGAGAGACATCAGTGAGCCACTTTTGAGTCAAAAAGTGAAAAACCCTTTTTGTTAGTGAAAAACCCTTTTCCTAAAAAATTACAGCTTTTCTCAAGGAAGTTGTGCAGCAGGATATTATGGCTCATGAAGCTGGCTGGTATAAAGCAGATAAAGTGGGAAATTTGTAGAAATGAACACTGTTATTCACTGATTACAGCAGGATGAAGAACCCATTTTATCTGACTCTGGGTCTTAGTAAGAAATGAAGAAAGCTCTATTTTTTTTTTACTAGGCCAAGTTGTTTATTGTCAGAGGTCGTATCAGCTGCTTAGCAGAAGGCACTGCTTTAACTTCAGCTCATTAGGTATTGAGGCAGCCCTGGAAGTGCTCCTGCACCTCAGCTGATGTCACAGCACAGGGACACCCACACACCCTTCTTAGAGGATACTATAAAACTAAAGTCATCTCCCCAAACCAAGCTATCCAATCCCAGCACTTAATACAGAATATGCCACTCTCAGTGAAGTCTGCATGTAAGAATACAGATAAAAATTGTGCAGTAAATATAATACCGGAAAAAATCAGATTTTGGTACTTAAATTAGCATATGTAGTTGCTTTTTTTCCCCTAAAGTGTAGTTAAGTAGTGTCCACTTTCCATAGCAGAATCCTAAAATTCTTCACACATTCACAGCTAAAAGAGCTCTCACACAGCTCTTTATTTCTTTTAAGTGTAAGGAAGGACTTATTTCATGTTACAAATGAACTGTGCTGCTTCCTCTGAAACATATAAAATAATGGAAATATTATATGCAAAGTAATAGGTTCTTTAAGGCAGGCCACTGGTATCAAAAATAGGGATTGTTTACATTTATCACAATGTGCACACAAGGTAACAATCAAACAATTTTCTTATGTTCATGAAAAGTATTTTTGTGCTCCCAGAAACTGCTTAGTCAAATAAAGCTGAACTCAGATACAAATGTGTTCCTCACCATAAAAATGGCCAAACAAGTAATAGCTACCAGTGATACTTTTCCTACGGTCATGTTTGCCCCAAGTGTGGATAAAATCAGTGTCTTACCTGCTCCGATAATTCTGGCCCTTTTATCCGAGCCTGTTCCACGGCATCGTGGACAAGGGAATGGAAGTTCAGCAGCACGTGCTCAATGCTGTGTGCTCCACTCAGGGCTCCTGAGAGCTGCTCCAGGGAATGGATAAAGCCCCGCCAGTGGAGATCAACTTCTGCTATGTCAGCCAGGCAGCCTCGCAGGGTGTTGAGGCAGTAGCCCATGCAGGGCTTGCTCAGCGTCAGCCCCTGGCAGTGCGGGCAGTACTGCATCCTCAGCAAAGCTCTGCTGCAGGCTCTGGAGAAGTGCAGGTGGTCTGTTGTATTGATCACTTCAATCCCCAAATTCAGAGCCTGCAAGAAAGTCCGGCTGGGTATGAGTGATCTTCCCATCTGTCCTATGGCCTTTTTGGGAATGCTGCCAAAGGGCCTGATGTCTCTGCTGGACACTCGGAGGCACTCCGCATATTCCAGTGAAATGTCAGTCGGGCCAGGGTTGATCACATGGTTGTAGACTACTGGAAACAGGGTGTCAAAAAATCTATTCACTAATTCCTCTGGGCTGGCATCTGTGCCAAGTAAGAAGAGTCCAACGTCCGTGAAAAACTCCTGCACATGCACAGTAGCCTCAGCAGCCATGGTTCTATATGCATTGCAGAAAAGTGTGCTTGTGTAATTCTCAGCCAGTCTGATAAGCACTTCAAAGGTTTCTGCAAAAATCAATCAATCAATCAATCAATCATTATTTTTAAGGTTTAAAAAAATAAGTAAGCACATAAAACAGCTACATTAGGACAACTTACATATATCCTAAATGAATTTTTGCATTAGAATTTTTGAGGAGACAAACTTCTCACAAACTACAACAACTGTCTTTTCTATATAGGGTAACATCTTGTAAGTAATGTTACAACACAATTAATAATCCATTTTTTCTTTGCAGGTAACATTAAACACAACCTAAAAAAAAATTATTAAGTTACAACATACAGCAAGGTATTATTTTATCTGTCTATATATATATAAACACATTAGCTCTCTCATCTCACAACTGCAAGTTGCAATGAACAGCTGAATGCTCTCAGTAACTCCGAGTCACTCCTCTTACAATCCTAAATGGATGGGCAGAAGTAACAATACACAATAGAAATAACTCTTCAATTCTATTAAAACTTAACTTTCAAAGCTCAGTCTTTATTTTGTGTCATCCAGAGGAAGCAGATGTTCCAAACACACATGAGAACATGATTTTAAACAGTGCTGCTTGGTCTGGCAAATGCTTTCCTTGGGAACTGATGGATAATCCCTCGCTAAGCCTCAAGAACTGCATAATGAATAAGGCCTGAATGGACAAACTTGCATTTCATGTTTTAGGTAGTAATCCTTAAATACACTGAGTAGTGTTTAATAAAGCAGTTTAAGTATACTGGAAAAATATCCTCTCCTGACTTGATCTATGATTTACAGTTAAGAAAAAAATATCAGTTTTCAAAACAGAAAAAGAGTGTTTACATTGATGAATTCCCTAGATCTGCCTAAGAAGGTTGCACTTTAGGGAAGGCAATGAAGCAATATACTGATCAAAAAGAAACTTAGCTTAGAGTTGGGAATAGAAACACAGAAATACATATAACAAATATTAACTCATTTTATACACTGAATGGCTACAACTCAGTAACTTTTATTTCAAGTTTTACAAGTTTTC
>VWYE01004806.1:461-15557 GCA_013398995.1 Alaudala cheleensis
GCCTGGGTGGCTGGGAGTGAAACCCAATGAAGATGGAAAACCAGGAACTCCCCTCGCTGGAAAACACAGGAAAAGGAATCACAGGGACACGTCCCTGCAGAGCTGGGGCTGGGCAGGAGGAGGGAAGGAGTGGGAACAGACAATTCCAGCTCGGTTTCAGCGCTCACACCAAGCTTTGGGCTGTCCCTGCTGCATTCCCTGCCCAGCAGAGCACTTTGGCAGCTCTTTGGAGCCACTGGGGCTTGCAAGGCACTGATTCTATTTAACTAAATCAGTTTCAGTTCCCAGGTTTGTGTCCCAGGAACACAAAACCTGTGGGACAGAGTCATGGGCAGCCCAATTCACCTTTTTTTTGGGTAAAATTAAACCTGGGCCGCTGGGAGTGAAACCCAATGAAGATGGAAAACCAGGATGAAAACACTTCCAGCTATTCAAGACAACATCCATCAAAAGGCACCACTCAGACTCTTTTTGAGAAGCCTCCTGTGCCCTTTCCAAAGGTGCTGCTGGGAGAAGGATGGGAAGGCTGTGGTCCCTCAGTGCTCAGGTGCCACAGACGAGCCCAGGCACAGCACAGCTCCAGGGAAAGCCTGCAAGAACCATTTCCAATGGATTTCACAGCCCTGCCAATCTGCACGGGCATCTTTTGGGTCTTTGAGAGCAAAACAAATTCATCTGGGGGCTCTTGGAGGGAGCAGGTGAAATTTATGGCACTCCCCAGGTCGTTTATTTTTCCATTGCATCATTTTTCTGGCCATAACTCCCTTTTAAATGGCAACAGCAGAGAGCCAGTGAGGTCTGTAAATTAAAATGAAAAAGCCCCACGGTTCCTTTCTTCTTGACTGAATAAACATTTAACAGCCAAAGAACCGAGCTGGAAATCACTGGTAACAAAGAATTTTCATCACAGATTATTTGTGGTGGCCTGGAAACAACGTGGGACCCTCTGCACTCCTGACTGGGGGAAACAGAAATGAGAAATGGGGGCTGATTGTCCAGGAGAGAGGGAGGAGCAGGAGGGAATTTTTCCACCACCAAACCCCATCATTCTGTAAAGATCAGGGAACCTCATCCTGATCCTGCTCACACCAGCACCAGTGACTCCCAGTGTGAGCTCTGCTGGGAACTGGCTACTGGGAATGGCTGAGGAGGAGGAGGAGGCTGATCAGGCAGGAGCTGATCTCAGTTTTTCCTGGGAAGATCCTGATCTGCTCTTGCAGAGCTCTAAAATTCATTGTTACACACACCACAAAAACACATTTGTTGGTAATATTGAAAAAAAATTCAACTAAACCTTGAAATGCAAACATATTTTGTCTCTCTCTTTCCTTCCACCAGGTCAGGTTTTCCAGCTCCTCATGTTCTGAATTCAGATAATTCCCTTCCATTCACATCAGCTTTTTGTGTGAATCCTGATCCTGCTCACACCAGCATCAACCAGCTCCCAGCAAGAGCTATGCTGGGAATTGGTTACTGGGAATGGCTGAGGAGGAGGAGGAGCCTGGTAATGACAGGAGCTGATCTCAGTTTTCCCTGGGAACAGACCCTTCTCCCTGTTCTGCATCAGGAGATCCCGATCTGCTCTTGCAGAGCTCTAAAATTCATTGTTACACACATCACAAAAACATGTTTGCTGGCAATATTGAAAAAAAATTCAACTAAACCTTGGAAGTTGAAAGAAAACAACTTGTGTCCCTCTTCCATTTCCTTCCACCAGGTCAGGTTTTCCAGCTCTTCATGTTCTGCATTCAGATAATTCCCCTTCCATTCACTCCAGCTTTTTGTGTGAATCCTGATCCTGCTCACACCAGCACCAGTGACTCCCAGTATGAACCTTCCTGGGAATTGGCTGTGAGGGCTGGGGAGGAGGAGGAGGCAGATCAGGCAGAAGCTGATCTCAGTTTCCCCTGGTGACAGCCCCTTCTCCCTGCTCTGGCTCAGGTGTCCCAAATCAGATCTAAAATTCGTTATTACATGCATTACAAAACTACCTTTTCTGGTAATATTTAAAAAAATGCTAAACTAAACCTTGGAAGTGAAATATTTCTTGTCCCTTTTCTGTTCCCTTCCAACAGCTGCAGGATTCCCAACTCCTCAGGCCTCGTGTTCTGAATTCAGGTAATTCCCCTTCCATTCACTCCAGCTTTTTGTGTGAATCCTGTGGTCAGGGCTGAAATCTGCAGCTGATTCAGCAGCGTGGTCACTTCCCCACCTCAGCACAGGCTGAACCTCCCCAAATAAATCGAGAAACAGGAGTCAGGCAAAGCAGCTGCTGCAAATCCAGGGATGGAGTGAGGAATGCAGAGCTCCTGAGCCGCAGCCTCTCCCTGGGAAGTTCTGATCCCACGTGGGGAAGGTGAGGGATAACTCAGGGTTTTTTCGCTGCCCTTTAGGTGGAAAAACCAGAATTTCCTGATTATCTATGGAGAGAGGCCACTCCTCTCCAAATAAACCCGGCTGTGGATGCACAGCAGTGCAACAGAGACAATGGGAAAAGGGAAAAACAAAGGATAAATTCTCTGAAAATGCATCTCTTCACATTTTGGAGATGCAGAGTAACACCAGAGCCAAGGCCAGGAGCAGCCTGGGACAGTGGGAGGTGTCCCTGCCCAGGGCAGGGGTGGCACTGGGTGGGATTTAAGGTCCCTTCCCACCCAAACCATTCCATGGCTCCAAGATTCCGTGATCAGCTCAGCAAACACTGAGCTCAGGATGATCCTGTGGTTCAGATGCAGCCCAGGTATCCCAAGGGATTCATCAAGGGCCAGAGTAGATGAACATTTTATCCCTCCTTTCCAGGGAAGTTTTTATCCCTCCTTTCCACTCCAGCTTCACACAGCATCAGGCAGCTGTGGGGGTTTTTGGGGTCAGGAAAACAAAGCCAAGCCTCAGATAAAAAAAGGATCTGCAGGAAAACAGATCCATTTCACCCAAGTCACTTAAAATTCATTGGGAAACTTGACAGCCCAGCCCAGGAGCTGATCTGTTTTAGTTTCAGGCTGCCAGCCCTGGTCTGGGAGGAGGATGGAAGAAAAGCACAGGGTTGGATCTTGAGGGACAATTTCTGCTTCAAAAGGGCTAAAAGTGGAGAGAACACATGAAAAACTCTTTATCAGGTACCTTTATCTCTCTCCCCTTCTGTCACAGCCACTTGTACTTCTAGGCCATCGTTCTTTTCTGTCCCCAAACCCAAATCCTACACTAAAAAAAAAACCCCAAAAGGAGCATCAAAGAGCAGAAAAAAAGTGCCTGTTCCAAGGCTGAGTGGCTCCTGGCCCGGGCTGTGGCAGGAGCCATAGATTTTGCTTAATTAAGATAAGGCTGTTGCTCCTTTGCAGATTTCCTTAATTCAGGATTTATTGATGCAGCATTACCCAGCGTTTTAAAGTGATAAAATGCAGCTGCTGCAGGAGCCAGAGGCACCCTGAGCTCAGCTCTAACACAGACACATCTCCAGCTCTGGCCAAGCACGGCTGCTTCCCCCAAATCCAGCAGTGAGCCCCATTCCAGGGGAGAAATCCATCCCTCAGGTGCTGCTTTAAAGCCATCCCTGCCCCTTTTGGCTCACTCAGGAGTGTCTGTGCCTGATCCAGGAGTCCCACACCCCCTTGGGAGGAGCTGTGGTGCCACAAATCCCACCTGGGAGCCCCAGGAGGTGGCACTTGTGCTGTCCATATCACAAATTCCTGTCTGGCCGTGGAGTTGTTGAGGTTGGAAAACCCCTCTGAGATCATCGAGCCCCAACCATCCCCCAGCACTGCCAGGGCCACCCTGAGCTGTGTCCCCAAGTGCCACATTCCAGTGGCTGTTAAATCCCACAGGGATGGGGGCTCCTGTGGATGGAATTGACAAACCATGGAAGGTTTTGCTCCAAAATCTTCAAACCCAGAGGGCAGTTACTCAAATCCTCCTTAAATAAGTGAAAAGGGCAACAATTTCCAGGCAAAAACCAAAAAAACAAACAAAGCAAACAAACAAACCAAACCAAACCAAACAAAACCACCCCAAAACCAAAAAAATCTCAAAAACACTCAACCAACCCCCCCCCAAAAAAACCCCAAAAAACCAAACCAAACCAAACCAAACCAAAACAAAACAAAACAAAACCACCCCCCAAAAAAAACCCACAAAAAAACCCCAAAAACCAACCAACCAACCAAAAAACCCCCACAAAACCCAACAAAAAAACCCCAAAAACCAACCAAACAAAACCCCCCAAAAAATCCAGGCAAAAAATTAAAGCAAAATCAGAAATTTCCTGGGCAGTGTTTAGTCCCAGAATCTTTGAGTTTGGAAAGGACCTCTGGGATCATCGAGTCCCAGCTGTGCTGGATCCTCTCCTTGTCCCCAGCCCAGAGCTCTGAGTGCCACCTCCAGGAGTTCCTGGGACACCTCCAGGGATGGGCTCTCCAAACCTCCCTGGGCAGCTCCTTCCAATTCCTGAGCTCCCTTTCCATGGGGAAATTCCTGCTGATCCCACCCTGAGCCTGCCCTGGCCCAGCCTGGGGCCGTTCCCTCTCCTCCTGTCCCTGGTCCCAGGCAGCAGAGCCTCTCTGGCTCCCCTGGTTTCCCCAGGAGCTGTGGAGAGCCAGGAGGTCTCTGATATGATGGAATGGTCTCTAAAATCACAGAATCCCTGTGGAAAGGCAGGAATTGCTGTGCAGGATCCCCTTGAATTGGGATCATCTCCACCCACAAGCCCTGAGCAGCTCCTGCTGGCCTCACTCCCCACCCAGGCAGGGGCTCACTCCGGGATTCAGCTGCCCAGGAGGGTGTGCAAACCCGCTGTCCCTGGAATTCCCAGATGGAATTCACCCTTCCCAATCCCCTCTCCAGGGCCTGAGACGTCGCTCTGCAGTCGTGTCCCAGCAAAAACCCGACACGTTGTGCTACAGGACCCAGCTGAACAGAACAACCCAGCAGCTCATGTTTAATCCAATTCCATTTGCCACGGATGCTGATTATCTCTGAGATTTATGAAAACAACTGTGATAAATTACTTGACAAACAAGATTAGAGTCCCTGAAGTTCTGTATTGTTTCCACCCGCTCGCAGGCATTGGGAGTGCTCTGTCACATTAACCCAAACTCCTTTTTATTCTCCCCGACTTCCAATGTCAAGAGTGTCTCCTTCCAATCATTTTCAAATGAGAATATTATTCTTTACATTGCACAAGACCCCCCAAGGGAAAGGCATTTCCTTCCAAGGTGACCAAGAATCCTGAGCCCCAGAATCTGCTCTTTGTGTTCCAATCCTCAGCAGGGCTGACCTGTGCACAGAGAAAAGCTTAAAATGACTCCAAACAGCTTCTCTTTACTGCAAGGGCTGAAAAACCCCAAACAATCAGGTCTGTTCTTGCTGTCTGATTGTTCTAAACTGGGCATTCTGAGGGGTATTTTGGGTGAAGTCTTGGCCCAACACAAATCCACGCTGGGCTGTGGGAGACCAGAGGATCCCTGTGGGTCTCCTGGATGGGCAGCAGCCTGGACAGGGGGCTGGTCCTCCTTGACCTGTGTCAGAGACAGCAGTGGCTTTGATCTGAGCCCGTGGGAAGCACTGCCAGGGCTGTCTGAGGATTTGGAGGTCACAAGGGTTTGATTGGTGTGATTTGTGTTCTGTCACTGGGTGAGAAAGTAGGGTTTTAGCTTTTGCTGTATTGATATAATGGGGCCAAGATGGAGGCAGATCAGTGTGATAAAACCACATTTTCTTTGTGTTTTTATCTTTCTGTCTTTCTTTTCCTCTTCCTCTTTGCAAAGGGTGATGGGTTTTTGGGATTGGGTGAAGGTGCAATTTCACTGCATGACATGGGTTTAGTTATTGGTGTTCAGAGAAAAACATTGTTAATGTAGTTTAGAGTATAAAAACCCGGGTGTTGTTCTGGGCGGAGAGAATTCACTTTTCCAGCTGCCTGTGAACTTCACGCTGGACAGACTGAACCTGGAGATAAGATTTCTAAAATAAACATCTTCAAACCACAACGCAAAAGCTCTCTGATTCCTTCTTCCAAGCAGGGGCAGTGAGAAAACAGCCGCTCACCACCATCAGGGTTATCTCAGAAGAGACATCCCAGCACTGGGCTGCTGCTGTTCCTGACAGGTCCTGGAATCCAACCTGGAATCCAGCACAGAGCAAGGGATTGTCAGAGTTTTGGCCCAGTTTGGAGAAATTCCCTGAAGTGCCAGAGGGGTTTTACCCACACGGGATTTTCCACTTTATCCCATCAGCATCCCTGGGTTTGATCCCACTGGAAACTCCTCAGAGATGCTGCTCCTTCCTCTCTGGCCTCTGTGTTGGGGCTGCTCCAGGTGGGGAAAGGGCAGGGAGAGGAGGATGGTGATGAGGAGTTGTTATTTTAATTATATTTCTATAATTTATTTAATTATAATTTTTAAGTGCAGCTCAGTGTTGGAAGATTTTTTGGGTAAAGTGTTAATTAAAAAAAACCCAAAAAAAGCAAAGAGTGAAATGACAGAGTTGACAGAGAATAAAGGAAAAAAACCCAGGGAATTTATTAACCTTGTAAATAAGGAATAGTTCAGGGAATTTGGGGGGTAAAGGAGAAATAAGCTGGAGATTCAAACTCCAATTCCAGCCTGAGTTTATAAACCTCTCTAAAAATAGATGTAATTTTTCATGTCAAATGTATTTAACAAATACCACATATCTATTTCAATAGATATGGATTAATGTATATTTTATAGATATATATCAATATCTATTGTATATATCAATATAGATTTTTATCTACCAATACATATATCAAGATAGAATATATATCAATATATTTTTATATATTGATTTCTATTTTATGTCTCTCAATACATCCAACACAGAGCAAATGGATAAATCAAGATAAAAATCCCCCTGCAAGATGCCAAGCTGCACCACACATGTCAGATGAAAATATACTATAAATATATTTATGGTTACCACAATGCAGGAGTGGAATTTGTCAAATCCCACTGGCAGCTCTAAACCCCATTCCTGAATCCCTGAGACTGGACAAGATCAAATAACCCAGGAATGTGTTCCCACATTGTCCTGGAAACCAGAAGCCACTGTAAAAATCCCACATTCCATGCAGAGAATGTGGAGTTTAAAATCAGCAGTGCTCTGGAGCAGCTTTATCACTTTCAGGAGATTTCTCCCAAAAACAGCTGTCAGAATTTTAACAGGACCATCCACACCCCTCAATTTTAACTTGTTTTTTATCCAATTCTGAAATCCAACCAGCTCAGAGGCTTTTCCTCATGGCTGGGCCTCTCCTGCACGTCCGGATTGAAATGGAAATAAAAATCAATCCTCTGTGCCAAGAGCCAGCATCAGCCATCAGGAACAGAAGTCAAGCAGCAGAACCGAGGTTTGCCTTTTTCCCTGATGCTTTGGAACCAGCCTGGCACAATCCAGAGGAAAATGCAGTGGGAAAAGGGAAAATTGTTTAAAAATGAGGGAGGGCAGGGTGGGATGGGATATTGGGAGGGAATTCTTCCCTGGGAGGGTGAGGAGGGGCTGGGATGGAATTCCCAGAGAAGCTGTGGCTGCCCCTGGATCCCTGGGAGTGCCCAAAGCCAGGCTGGAGGGGGTTTGGAGCTGGGAAAGTGTCCAGGATCCCACAAATCTGACACCAAGAGATACAAGGCCAATAAACCGTGATAAACTCCCGTTTGTGATTAAAAACTGTCCAAAAATGATTCTGATTGTGAGACACACAGGCCAAAAATGGGGTTTTTCCTCAGCTGAGCCCTTCCCAGGGCATTCCCAGAAGGGGACAGGACCCAGAAGGGGACAGGACCCAGAAGGGTCCCACAGCACCAGAAATTTGGGGACATTGTGGGGACCCAGTTTGGCCTCCATGAGCTCCTGTCTCTGCTGGTGCTGAACTGGGAGAATCCCAGCTCCTCATATCCCTGAGCCTGTGGTCAGAGCACGTCTCTCCAGGGCAGTGCTGCACCCCCAGGAACCCCCAAACTCTGGGTTTAATTAATGTTACAATTAATGAGTTTGATGTTTTGGCCTCCCATGCCTCAGCTTTGCCCTTCCCAGGGCTCTGGGGAAGCTCCCAGCTGGGAATTCCTGAGCACATTTTCACTCCTACAGCAGCCAGCATCACTTGTTTGGGGACAGAGGGACCTGGAGGTTTTCTCCAACCCCAAATATTCCCAGATTCTCTAACAGAGACCTGTTCCTGGTGGCTGCAGTAAATGGGATTTACAGAGGCATTGACTGAACCGGAGCTCTCCTGTCCAGTTCCCAAATATTCCTGACCCAGCTCAGCAGCACAAACCAGCTCTGCTGGAATCCACCAGCCCCATGCTCAGAGCCAGGGGAAGGGGGTGGTGTGGCCAAAATTGCCATTTTAGTCATGAGAATGAGGCTTGGAATGAATTTGAGAACAAACAATGAAAAGGAAAAAAAGTAGGAAAGACTGACAAAAATCCCAAAAGATGAATGTTTTCATTTTCAATAATCCACAGGGAGTTTTAAATCCCATTTTGGATTTAAAATACTCATTTTGGGTGCCAAATTCTTGTTGCATAACCTACCTAAGTATCACTGAGTGCTCAAAGATGTGTCTGAACTGGCCCAGCAGGGGATGAAGCAACACAAAATGATCCAAGGGAGAATCCACCAGAGCCATCACCTCAAATTCCTCAGACTCCACTTCCACGCGTTCATGTAAAGCCCAGGTTCAAAAGGGGAAGGAGAAAAACCTTGTGGAAGAGTTTGAGTGGCAGTTCCAGCCCCTTGGAATGCCCTGGATGGCTGCTGTGTAAAAATCCAATAAAATAAAGCATTCCCAATATTCTCTGTTAAAAAAGGAATGTTAAAATGTTTAAGGATGGGCACCACTTGCAGGTGGGAAATGGGGATTTGGGAACTGGGTGAGGGTGTGGAGAGCTCAGGGGTTTTCCCAACACCCCCAGGCAGCTCAGGGACCCCAATATTTGCTCTGAGGGAACATCCAGGGGCTTTGCAGCTCTAAAGCAGCTCCCAAAACACAGTGAACAACATAAATTTTAAAGGAAAAACCTCATCACGTTGCAAGTTTGTTCTCTGAGGAAAACAGCGACTTTTGAGAGGTTTTGGTTTGTTTTGTGCTTATTAACACAAAGTGGTTTGTTTCCCTTTGCAAGTTCCCTCTCCTGGAGCTGGAGGCAGCAGGGTGAGATCCTGATGTGAGGACACAAAAATGGAGCTTAAGAAGGCAGCAAATATTGGAGCAGGGTTTGCACCAGGGGTGGATAAATGGGGCAAGAAGAGGACACAGAGCAAGCAGACTCAGAAATGAGCTCTGTAGAACAATCTCAGCCTTGGAATCGCTTCTCAGCGCACCCAGAAAACTGAAAACTCATAAACAGATACAAACCACAACTGGAATGTCCCAATTCACACCCACTGCTGCCGTTTTCAGGGCACTGCCCCCCTCCCAGGCACCCCAGCTGAGGGGACTCAGCCCAAATCTCCAAAGCTCCGCAATTCCAGGTTTCCAGCAGCTGAGGGGCTGCTCTGTCTGGAATCCTGGAGGTCCCAAGGTGGTTTTTTTTTCTCAGCACACACAGGAACACAGCTGGTGAGCTCTCCAGCTGCTCCTCTGAGGGTGATGGCAGCCAGGCTGCAGAACCTCTGCTGCTGATCCATCAAAAGCCAGGGAACGAGAGGCACCGGGTGATTTCAAGCTCATTCCCGAGGGAGAGCCGACTGAAACACCAACGCTCCAGCTCCCAGATCTCTGAATTACCAGGACTCTATTATGTGAATCCATTTCCAGGCAATTAAGGATATTTAATGGCCTCGACAACTGGTGGGAACCAGCACAAAAAAAATAAATCAGCTTCATTTGGGAGCAAAAGGAGCCCTCCCTACAAAAGCCGGTGGTATTAACAATTCATGTTTAACCACCCTCGTGCAACTATCAAGGTGTCACTTAAAGAGTGAGTAATGGGGAGGGAAGGATTTTAAACGATCCCCAACTAGACCCTGACCCTCTTCTTTCCAGCCATTAGCGAGTTCCTGAAGCCTTCCCAGCAGTTTCGTTTGTTCTCAATCACCAGGAGTTTTAAGGGTGGAATTTAAATGATTCTCTCCCAGACAGTCCTAATTTCGAGAGCCATTCAAGTGACATCGCTCTGAGCTACTTGGAGGAGACACTCCTGGAGCATCCCCCGAGCTGTTTGTTCCACTGGAGCCAGGGAAAAACACCGGTTATCAGGAGCGGGCTGGGATCCAGGGGACGGAGCCAAGGTTCCACCAGCAAAGGGCAGTTTGTTCACAAAAAAACCCCCCAAAACAAACCCCAAACAAATCCCTTGCAGATCTGGCACCTGAGTTTGCCGGTGGAAATCCCGGTGGCAGCAGCCTGGTTTGCAGAGATACCGAGCTGCTGCTCCGTGGCACGGGATGATCTCCAGCCCTTTGGAAAGATCCGGGAGATTTGGCTCAGCTCACAAACCTGTGGCCATCTCCTTGTGCCCGGTGTTCCAATCCCAGCCAGGATTTCCAGCACAGAAAAACCCAGATAACCTTTTCTAAAGCCTCGTGCAGCGAAACCCTCCAACAAAACCCCCAAATAAATGAAGTTGGCGGAGCAAAGCTCACACTGAGCTGCTCCTTTAGCGGGGTGCACAATCTGCTGCAAACTTTTAGCAAAAAGGACAGAAAGGATCTTTTAAAGCCAGCGCTTTCCACGCTGCTTTATGCAGATATCTTCTGTTTAAGAGCCCTTTTTCTAAACTGTTTGATCCGAGCCGAGGAAGCCAATTACTGCAGATGCTGAGGCTGTCAAGAAACAACCCCAACATTCAATAAGCAGAAGAAAAGCGCAGACGTGCTCAGGTAAAGCCTGAGGGCTTGTCCCATCCCTGTCTCCCTGCGAGCGTTGTTCCAAATCACCAAACCTAACAGGGACTTTCCACTTCAGGAGCTTTCAGGCGCGGTGGAGCTGCTTTGACATCACGGTTTGAAGCAGATGTCAGAGCAGCTCACGCTCGCCGCGCTTCCAGCTCGTCCTGCGCCGTGTTTTACACGGGGAACATCTTTTCAACGTCCGCGGCGAATACATCAAGGCAGCTCCACGTCTCCACCACCACTCTCATTTTACTCCCTAACCTACTTCTGCTCTTCCTGTTCCCCTCCCGAGCACAAAGGGAACAGTTGGGAGCAGCCTGGGCCTTTCAAGTGGCCAAGAAATTCACTCTGAAATTCAGCCCTTGAATTGCTCCAAGCACGGCCCGAGACTTGAAGCTGCAGGAAAAACGCCTGCAGCTTCCTTGTGGATTTTGCTCGCTGCACATGCTGAGAGAAAGAGGCTTGTGTGAAACTTTGCTGTGAGAGGCAGTTAAAGATGTTTTCTAGTCCTGACAATGCCCTCACAGCCCGATCTGCACTCGCAGACAGAAGTTACTTTTGCTACGACAGGAGTTGGAGTGGAACTCGTGCAGAATTCCCCTGGTAAGGACCAAAGCAGCTGTGCTGAGCTGAGCCTGGCGTGGCAGCTCCAGATGTTCCAGCACAGGATTTGCAGCCAGAGTGGCTCAGGAGGCCCATGAATCCCTCAGGGCTGCTGAAGGCCTGGGGGTGTTCATCAAACCCCAATTTCTGTGATATGAATGACGCAGGAGGGGGACAGGCCACAGCTCCGGGGGATGTGCGAGCAGAATTCTTTTCCCTCTGCACTTTTCCCACTCCCCTGTAACAGCCACCCCACCCCAACCCCGAATTCCATGTCCACTTGGGGGATTCAAGCCTGACCAGGGTGTTTTCCATATGAAAATTCAACAGCAGAGCCTCCAGCTGCTTTGCATGAACGAGGCATCATCTGCCACAGACGCTGTGCTTGGCTCCAGACGTGAACTCCATGTACAACAGCTCTTCCCTGCTGCAGCCTTTCATCTTATCAGCCCTGACTGCAGGGCTGGATTTGGCCCCTGTCACCGTGCGTGGTGTTTTGTGTGGCTCTCTCATTAGGGAGGGACAGAACTGCCCTGCTCCCAAAGCCAACTGGCTGCCAGAACTCGGCACTCCCCGCTGGAGCAGCTCATCCTCCTCCTCCTCCTCCTCTGCTGAGAGCCCCGCTCAGCCCCAGCCCTCCCTGCCAGCCTGGAGCCCCCGGGCAAACACCGGGCAGCAGCAGCGCTGTGGAGCTTCACAGAGTGCCAAAAAGAAGGTATTTTATTAAAGATCAGCTCGCTCTGCTGTCCCCAGCCTGTTCTTTCACACCACCGCTGTGCCAGTTTGTGAAGGGGACTGACTTCAGCAGCGCTGAGCAGCTGAACCAATGGATCTCTGACAAGGTTTTGTGAAATGCCAAGTTTTGGTCCAATTAATCCACACCCTTCCTAATTTTCAGGCTTTCCTAGATTGCAGTGGATCTTCATCAACTATTACCAGCTGCATTCAATCCCATTAGCAGGGAAGAGATGTTTGCAGAGCGACCTCCCTGTACAATTTCCCCTCCTTATCATCATTCTCGGAGCTGTGTTTCAGAGCAAGAAGATCTGCAGCATAAAATCTCCCTGAATATGAAATTTTCTGAGTAATTCTGTCACAATTCTCCCAGGACACCCTAGTCAAGGCTGAACAATTCAGTAAAAGCCCTACAGAACAGCAGAGAAATTAATCATGCATTTTTGAGTGTTTTGAACCTCCTTGTAGGATTTAATGAAGAATTCTGGGGAGCTTTTAAAGGCAGAGGGAAAAAAAAAAAAGTCTCACCTAGTCTATAAATTGAGTTCTTGATGTAAATTAGGCTGATGAATATGAGGGAAGCTTTTTCACCATCTAAAGGCAATCCTGAGGCAATCCTTGATGTCTTCTTGCTGGTCATTGTGATTTTTTTTTATTGCATCCATCCCCGCAGAAGTCAACAGCAGAGGTGCCATTAACTCCGCACCAAATCACTTCCAAAGTCTCCTCCTTCCTATTTTTAATGTTCCACAAGTGGAAGTTACCCACTGGCTGCTGCCTGAGCTGGAGATGTTGAGCTCCATTAAAAAATAAATGGTTTTCCTGCATGAAGCAGGGAGTAGCTGGATGCTGAAATAACCCGGGGAAAATGAAAGGGCTTTAACAGGCGAGATTGAAAGCAGGTACCCAGTGTGTCGTATCTTCCCGGGAACTGCGGCAGGGCCAGGCTGTTAGGAACTTTATGGAGTGGCTGAGAAATGGCCTTTAGCCCGAGATGAATGGGACTGGCTTTAAAACACCCTGGGCACCAGCAGGTGACAGTCAGTAAACTCCAGGATATTGTTTAAGGGTTGTGAAAGGCGTGGAAGGGCTGGAACGAGTTCAGAGGTGGAAACAGAGCTCAGGAAGGGTTTGGGGCACCAGGAGANCCGTGATTTATGACACAACTTGAGCCAAAGTCACACACGGAGTAACATCCAAAGGGCTTCACACCCACCCAGAACCGTGGCATAAAACCCCCCCTGCACCCAAACAACCCAACAAAACTTTCAAACCCAACCTTCTTCCTCCAAGAATTGACNTGGTTTGGGGCACCAGGAGGGACTGAGGGAGCTGGGGAAGGGGCTCAGCTGCAGAAAAGGAGGCTCAGGGGGAATTTGTGGCTCTGCACAAGTCCCTGCCAGGAGGGGACAGCCGGGGGGGATTTGGGATCTCATCGCAGGGAACAGGGACAGGAGGAGAGGGAACGGCCTCAGGCTGGGCCAGGGCAGGCTCAGGGTGGGATCAGCAGGAATTTCCCCATGGAAAGGGTTGTAAAGCATTGGAATGGGCTGCCCAGGGATGTGGTGGAGTTCCCATCCCGGGAGTGCTCAGACACGGACGTGGCACTCGAGGACAGGGTTTAGTGGTGGCGCTGGTTTGACCTGATGATCTGAAAGGTCTTTTCCAACCTCAGCAATTCCGTGATTTATGACACAACTTGAGCCAAAGTCACACACGGAGTAACATCCAAAGGGCTTCACACCCACNCCCCCTCTGCTCTAAATCGCACTGGAAAGTGCTAAAAATCTCCTTCAATCACCTTTCCCCCACCTCATTCACTCCCTTTTCCCCATCTCTTCTCTCCTCTGTCCCCATCTCCTTCTCTCACCTTTCCCAATCTCCTTCTCTCACCTTTCCCAATCTCCTTCCCTCCTTCCCTTCCCATCTTCTCTCACCTTTCCCCATCTCCTTCTCTCACCTTTCCCCTCCTCATTCCCTCACCTTTCCCCATCTCCCTCCTTCACCTTTCCCCCACCCACAATTGCCAAAAACATTTTGCAAAATGCAATTAAAAACACAACAAAATCACCTCAAGAGCAAATCTATAAACTCTCAGACACGACGTTCCCCACTGTGATAAACTGAATTTCAAAAATGAAAACGATTCTTGGAGCCCTCATTTGCTCTGTTACAATCCAAGGCATTCCTCTAAGATTAACTCAGAATCTGAAGGAGCTTAAAGCCATTTTCTGTTGAATTTCTGGAACACGGCTTCAATGAGCTCATTGAACTTGGGGATCAGCGCCCGCAGCAGCAGAACAGCCCAAGTTAAGGCAAGACAAACTGAGGCATCAATCTGTCTCAGTGCTTGTGAAATATCTGAAGATTGGGATCCTTGGCCAGATCAAACACCCCAGATTAGCACTAACGACATATTTAAGGCCTTTTCAACCTCCATTCACAGCCAAATCTCCTCATTGCCGCAGATAAAGCTGCCTCATTAGACACTTCTCCATACAAAGGCTTCTAATATTTCCATTTTTCATCTGCCTCACACTTTTAAGCCAAAAAGATATGCCTTACTAGAAAAATAAAGGAAGTTTTTCATCTATTCACTGGGACACCTGACAGGATTTTGCACATCCGACTTCGAGACCATAAAGAATTTTGAAGAAGCAGCAGTTGGTTAAAAGTCAGCCTCTTGAAAAGGTTCATTTTTTTTTAGGGGCAGAATATCAAGTTCTAATTTTGAGACTGAAAATGCTTCTCAAGGCTCAGCTCCTAATCCATCCATCCCCAAAGAAACACAAATCTGTTTTATCCAAAGAGCAGTTTTGGGGGGTTATCTGTGTTTTGCCACCAGCTCTAAAAATGATATTTGGGTCTCCAATCATTTTACACGCATCAATAAATCAATAAATAAATCAA